>JAKFGQ010000651.1:0-17241 GCA_021498475.1 Saguinus midas | reverse complement strand
ACCATGGAGCACCCTACTCAACAGTCACTATAGAGCACCCTACACAACAACAGTCATTATTGAGCACCTACAAAAGCAGTCACTATTGAGTACCCTACCCAAAAACAGTTCTTATAAAGCACCTACCCAACAACAGTCACTATAAAGTTTCTACACAACAACAGTTGCTATAGGGCACCCACAACAACAGTCACTATATATTCTACTTAGCAAGAGTCAGTTTAGAGCACCATACTCAAAAACAGTCACTATAGAGCACCCTAACCAACAACAGTCACTATAGAGCACTCTTCCCAACAACAGTTACTACCGAGCTACCAATAACAGTCACTATAGAAAATCACCTACCCAACAACAGTCACTATAGAGCACCCACCAATATGGTCTATCACTCAAAGATTCAGGGAATAATAAACTTCTATAGAGTAATCAGGATGCTGTTTAGGACAGCCACCAATTCAGTGCCTTTCTGAATGATACACACCTGGGTAAGAGCCTGGCGTCTATTTCATATGAATTCTAATTTTGTGTATCGTTGAGTAATCCACATCTGGGGCAGTGTCAGTAGTCTCTTTTGTATGGACACTCAAACAGATCCTGTTTGATTAATGCACACATGTAAAATAATGAGCAGTCTATGTAATACAGTTACTCATTCAGACAAACAGTGATTAAGGCACATGTGAAGTAATTAGAAGTCTGATTCTTATGGACCTTCTTTCACAGCCTCACTGATTATTACACACTTGTGATATAGTCTGGAGTCTATTTTTTATGGAAAAAATAGAATCACTAAATAATGCACACCTGCGGAATAATCAGAACTCTCTTTTCTATGGCCACTCATTAAGAGCCTCACTAAGTGTACACACCTGGGAAAATAGAATTTACCATTATCCCCTCATTCAGAGTCTCACTAAATAATGCACACCTGTGGAATAGTCAGGAGACTCTTTCGCATGGCCACTCGTTAAGAGCCTCACTAACTGTACATACCAGTGGTAATAGTCAGAATTTACCAATATCCCTTCATACAGAGTCTCACTAAATAATGCACACCTGTGGAATAGTCAGGAGACGTTTTCATGTGGCCTCTAATTCGGAGTGTCACTGAATAATGTGACGTAGTCAAGAGTCTATTTAAGGTAGGCACATATTCAGAGCCACAGTAAATAAAACAGGCCATTTATGTTGTAAGGAATCTAATTAATATGGCCACATCTTCTGAGCTGCACTGAATACTACACACCTGGAGAATAATTTATAATCTCTTTCCAATGGACATTCACTCAGAGCCTCAGTAAATAATGCACACCTGCGGAGTAGACAGGAGTCTATTTTATTAGGACACACATTGATAGCCTCAGTGAATAATATGCACGTGTGGAATAGTCCGGATTCCAATTTACATGGCCACTGACTCCTAACCTCAGTGAAAAATGCACAAATGTAAAGCACTCAGCAGTATAGTTCATATAGACACTCATTCAGAGATTCACTAAATAATACAAATATTTTTTCCCTTTTTTTAAAATTTTTATTGCATTATAGGTTTTGGGGTACATGTGCAGGACGTGCAAGATAGTTGCATAGGCACACACATGGCAGTGTGTTTTGCTGCCTTCCTCCCCTTCACCCACACTTGGCATTCATCCCCAGGCTACAAATCCCCAGCCCCCCCCCGCTGTCCCTCCCATTCCCCAATAGACCCCAGTGTATAGTAGACCACCTCTCTGTGTCCATGTGTTCTCATTTTTCTCACCCACCTATGAGTGAGTACATGCGGTATTTCTTTTTCTGTTCTTGTGTCAGTTTGCTGAGAATGATGTTCTCCAGATTCATCTATGTCCTTAGAAAGGACACAAACTCATCATTTTTGATTGCTGCATAATATTCCATGGTGTATAGGTGCCACATTTTCCCAGTCCAGTCTTTCATCGTTGGGCATTTGGGTTGGTTCCAGTTCTTTGCTATTGTAAACAGTGCTGCAATGAACATTTGTGTGCATATGTTCTTATAGTAGAACGATTTATAGTCCTTTGGATATATACCCAGTAATGGGATTTCTGGGTCAAATGGAATTTCTATTTCTAGGTCCCAGAGGAATCGCCACACTGTCTTCCACAATGGTTGAACTAATTTACGCTCCCACCAAAAGTGTAAGAGTGTTCCTATTTCTCTACATTCTCTCCAGCATCTGCTGTCTACAGAATTTTTAGTGATCGCCATTCTAACTGGAGATGGTATCTCAATGTGGTTTTGATGTGCATGTCTCTAATGACCAGTGATGATGAGCATTTTCTTATATGTTTGTTGGCCTCATGTATGTCTTCTTTTGTAAAGTGTCTGTTCATATCCTTTGCCCATTTTTGAATGGGTTTTTGTTTTGTTCCTGTAAATCTGTTTGAGTTTTTTTGAAAATTCTGGATATCAGCACTTTGTCAGATGTATACACTGCAAAGATATTTTTCCATTGTGATGGCTGCAATTCACTCTAGTGACTGCTTCTTTTGCCTGCAGAAGCTGTGGAGTTTGATTAGGTCCCATTTGTCTATTTTGGCTTTTGTTGCCAATGCTTTTGGTGTTTTGGTCATGAAGTCCTTGCCTACTCCTATGTCCTGAATGGTTTTGCCTAGATTTTCTTCTAGGGTTTTTATGGTGTCAGGTCTTACGTTTAAGTCTTTAATACATCTGAAGTTAATTATAGTGTAAGGTGTCAGGAAGGGGTCCAGTTTCTGCTTTCTGCCCATGGCTAGCCAGTTTTCCCAACAACATTTATTAAATAGGGAATCCTTTCCCCATTGCTTGTTTTTGTCTGGTTTATCAAAGATAATATGGTTGTAGATATGTTGTGTTGCCTCCGATGCTTCTGTTCTGTTCCACTGGTCTACATCTCTGTTTTGGTACCAGTACCATGCTGTTTTGATTACTGTAGCCTTGTAGTATAGTTTGAAGTCTGGTAGTGTGATACCTCCCGCTGTCTTCTTTTTGCTTAGAATTGACTTGTCTATGCGGGCTCCTTTTTGGTTTCATATGAAATTCATGGTGGTTTTTCCAGTTCTGTGAAGAAATTCAATGGTAGTTTGATGGGGATAGCATTGATTGTGTAAATTACTTTGGGCAGTATAGCCATTTTCACGATATTCATTCTTCTTAACCACGACCATGGAATGTTTCTCCATCTGTTTGTGTCCTCTCTTATTTCCTTGAGCAGTGGTTTGTAGTTTTTTTTAAAGAGGTCCCTTACATTCCTTGTCAGTTGTATTCCTAGGTATTTTATTTTCTTTGTAGCAATTGTGAATGGCAGTTCGTTCTTGATTTGGTTCTCTTTAAGTCTGTTATTGGTGTATAAGAATGCTTGTGATTTTTGAACATTGATTTTATATTCTGAGACTTTGCTGAATTTGCTTATCAGTTGCAGGAGCTTTTGGGCTGAGGTGATGGGGTCTTCTAGGTATACTATCATGTCGTCTGTAAATAGAAACAATTTGGCTTCCACCATTTTCTTTTTGAATACACTTTATTTCTTTTTCTTGCCTGATTGCTCTGGCTAGAACTTCCAGTACTATTTTGAATAGAAGTGGTGAGAGAGGGCATCCTTGTCTAGTGCCAGATTTCAAAGGGAATGCTTCCAGTTTTTGCCCATTAAGCATGATATTGGCTGTTGGTTTGTCATAAATAGCTTTCATTACTTTGAGATAAGTTCCATCAATACCAAGTTCATTGAGGCTTTTTAGCATAAAGGGCTGTTGAATTTTGTCACATGCCTTCTCTGCGTCAATTGAGATAATCATGTGGTTTTTGTTTTTGCTTCTGTTTATGTGCTGAATTACATTTATAGACTTGCATATGTTGAAACAGCCTTGCATCCCTGGGATGAATCCTACTTGATCATGATGGATAAGTTATTTAATGTGCTGTTGCAATCGGTTTGCCAGTATTTTACTGAAGATTTTTGCATCTATGTTCATCATGGATATTGGCCTGAAGTTTTCTTATCTTGTTGAGTCTCTGTCAGGTTTTGGTATGAGGATGATGTTGGTCTCATAAAATGATTTGGGAAGGGTTTCCTCTTTTTGGATTCTTTGGAATAGTTTCAGAAGGAATGATACCAGATCCTCTTTGTGTGTCTGGTAGAATTCAGCTATGAACCCATCTGGTCCTGGGCTCTTTTTCTGTGGTAAGCTCCTAATTGCTGCCTCAACCTCAGACCTTGTTATTGGTCTATTCATAGTTTCGGGTTCCTCCTGGTTTAGGCTTGGGAGAACACAGGCGTCCAGGAATTTATCCACTTCTTTCTGATTTACTAGTTTATGTGCATAGAGTTGTTTGTAGTATTCTCTGATGATGGTTTTAATTTCTCTGGAATCTGTGGTTATTTCCCCATTATCATTTTTTATTGCATCTATTTGGTTGTTCTCTCTTTTCTTTTTTATCAGTCTGGCTAGTGGTCTGTCCATTTTGTTGATCTTTTCGAATAACCAGCTCTTAGATTTATTGATTTTTTGAAGGGTTTTTCTTGTCTCTATCTCCTTCAGTTTTTCTCTGATCTTAGTTATTTCTTGTCTTTGGCTAGGTTTTGAGCTTTTTTGATCTTGCTTCTCTAGCTCTTTCAATTTTGAATCTCTTCACTCCTCTCATGTGGGCAGTTATTGCTATGTATTTTCCTCTACAGACTGCTTTAAATGTGTCCCAGAGATTCTGGTATGTTGTGTCTTCATTTTCGTTGGTTTCAAAGAACTTCTTTATTTCGGCCTTCATTTCATTGTTTATCCAATCAACATTCAAGAGCCAGTTGTTCAGTTTCCATGAAGCTGTGCGGTTCTGAGTTATTTTCTGAATTCTGAGTTCCAACTTGATTGCACTATGGTCTGAGAGACTGTTTGTTATGATTTCCGTTGTTTTGCATTTGCTGAGGAGTGCTTTACTTTCAATTATGTGGTCAGTTTTTGAGTAGGTGTGATGTGGTGCTGAGAAGAATGTATATTCTGTGGATTTGGGGTGGAGAGTTCTGTAAATGTCTATCAGGTTTGCTTGTTTCAGGTCTGAGTTCAAGTCCTGGATATCCTTGTTAATATTCTGTCTGGTTGATCTGTCTGCTATTGACAGTGGAGTGTTAAAGTCTCCCACTATTATTGTGTGGGAGTCTAAGACTCTTTGTAAGTCATTAAGAACTTGTCTTATATATGTTGGTGCTCCTACATTGGGTCCATATATATTTAGAAACGTTAGCTCCTCTTGTTGTATCGATCTTTTTACCATTATGTAATGACCTTTTTTGTCCCTTTTGATGTATGTTGCTTTAAAGTCTATTTTATCAGAGATGAGAATTGCAACTCCTGCTTTTTTTTCCTCTCCATTTGCTTGGTAAATCTTCCTCCATCCTTTTATTTTGAGCCTTTGTGTATCTTTGCGTGTGAGGTGGGTGTCCTGGATACAGCACACCGATGGGTTTTTGTTTTTTATCCAATTTGCCAGTCTGTGTCTTTTGATTGGTGCATTTAGCCCATTTACATTCAGGGTTAATATTGTTATGTGTGAATTTGATACTGCCATTTTGATACTAGCTGGCTGTTTTGCCCATTGGTTCGTGTAGACTCTTCATTGTGTTGATGGTCTTTAGAATTTGTATGCTTTTAGGATGGCTGGTACTGGTTGTTTCTTTCTAGGTGTAGTGCCTCTTTCAGGAGCTCTTGTAAAGCACACCTAGTGGTGACAAAATTTCTGAGTACTTGCTTGTTCATGAAGGATTTTATTTTTTCTTCACTTATGAAGCTCTGTTTGGCTGGATATGAATTCTGGTTTGAAACTTCTTTTCTTTAAAGATGTTAAATATTGGCCCCCACTCTCTTCTGGCTTGTAGAATTTCTGCCGAGAGATCTGCTGTGAGTCTGATGGGCTTCTCTTTGTGGGTGACCCGACCTTTCTCTCTGGCTGCCCTTAGTATTTTCTCCGTCGTTTCAACCCTGGTGAATCTGACGATTATGTTCTTGGGGTTGCTCTTCTTGTGGCGTATCTTTGTGGTGTTCTCTGTATTTCCTGGAGTTGAGTAATGACCTGTCTTGCTAGGTTGGGGAAATTTTCCTGGATAATATCCTGAAGAGTGTTTTCCAGCTTGGATTCATTCTCTTCATCACATTCTGGTACACCTATCAAACGTAGGTTGGGTCTCTTCACATAGTCCCACATTTCTTGGAGATTTTGTTCATTTCTTTTTGTGCTTTTTTCTTTAATCTTGGTTTCAAGTTTTATTTCATTGAGTTGATCTTCAACTTCTGATATTCTTTCTTCTGCTTGGTCAATTCGGCTGTTGAAACTTGTGCATGCTTCTAAAGTTCTCGTGTTGTGTTTTCAGCTCCTTCAATTCATTCATATTCCTCTAAGTTGTCCATTCTTGTTATCAATTCCTCGAATCTTTTTTTCAAATCGTTTTTCAAGGTTCTTAGTTTCTTTGCACTGATTTAGAACATGTTGTTTAAGCTCACTGAAGTTTCTCATTATCCACTTTCTGAAGTCTGATTCTGTCATTTTCTCACACTCATACTCCTTCCAGCTTGGTTCCCTTGCTGGTGAGGAATTTTGGTCCTTTGTAGGAGGTGAGGTGTTTTGGTTTCGGGTGTTTTCCTCCTTTTTGCGCTGGTTTCTTCCCATCTTTATGGATTTATCCACCTGTCGTTTTAGTAGTGGCTGATTTTTCAATTGGGTCTCTGTGTGGATGCTGAGATTGTTGATGATGAAGTATTTCTGTTACTTAGCTTTCCTTCTAGTGGTGTAGCCCCTCTGCTGTATGAGTGCTGTGGTCCACTCCAGGCCCTGCTTGTCTGGAGTATACCTGTAGCAGCTGTGGAACTGTGAGGGATGATACCAGTTTCTTCTTCTGCTGTCTTTGTTCCAGAATAATGCCCGCCAAATGTCAGTCTGATTAGTCCTCTTTTGGGGGTGACTCTTTGGATAAACAGGGTCAGGGAGCTGCTTAAGAAAACGGTCTGTGCTTTATAGGAGCTCTAGTGCTGAGCTGTGAGCTCCGTTGTTCATTCAGGGTTGTTGGGAGGTTGTTTATGTCTGCTGCAATAGAACTCATAAAACACCACCTTTTTTTTTTCCCTTAGATGCTCTGTCTCAGGTAGTTGGGGCTTTCTTTATGAATATCTGTTGCACTGTCCTGCCCCACTATAAGGCAGTCTATTCACTATTTGCCTGCCAGGGCTCTGACCTGCTAGCCCTGGTCTGCCCTGTTGCTGATGGGCTCTTTGCTGCTGTGGAGTGCTCCCCCCTCCTGGTGGAATCTCTCTGTTATGGCAGGTTGCCTCGGCAATGGCAGGCTGCATCAGCCCTGGGCGGTAATTCAGTAGGGGCGGATTGCATCAGCAATGGCAGATGCCCCTCTCTCACAAGGCTGCACCGTCCTAGATGCTGGCAGCAAAACTCTCAGCTGCAAGCGCCTTCAGTCGCTGCCCTGCTTGTCCTCATGAGGGTGGGACCCGCTGGGCCTGATCACCCAGCTCCCTGCCTCAGAGTCCGTCCTCTTTCTCTCTCTCCCTCTTTGCAAGCTGAAAGGTCGACTCTCTCACTGGCGCCCCAGTAGCCTGCCGATTGGGCACTGGGATCCATGCGATCTCCCATGCCCCTGCCCACTGCATCGGCTCAGATCACGCTTCCCAGGAAACTCCTGGTCTGGCTCATTGTCCAAGTCCCATTCAATCAGATGGACATGCCAATCAGCCCTTCCAAATCTCAGACTGCCGTTTTAACAGGGCACCCAGAAGAGTGAGTTCTGTGCCGGGTCCTGCTGCGGCACCGGCCAAAGCAGCCAGGCGAGCTGGCTGCATTAGCCAGCTTTACTAGCATCCCGTGTCTCCCCCACACCTGGGACTTTCAAAGCTCTGTGGGCAAAAATGTTCCATCTGAGAATGCGGCTAGTACTCACCCTCTGTGCCTTCACTGAGAGCTGCAATCCTGAGTCGCATCTATGATGCCATCTTGCGAGCCCCCCTCAATAATACAAATATTTAATATGGCAGCATCCTGTTTCACATGGTCACACAAAATGAGCCTCACTGAGTAAGGCACACCTAGGAAAATGTTAGGAGTCTAATTTATATAGCCTCTCATTTACAGCCTCAGGGAATAATGCACAGGTGTGGTATAGACACTGGGCTATTTTATATGGCCAAAAAAGCAAAGCCTGAGTGAGTAATACACAACTTTGGAATAGGCACTTGTCTAATTTACATGCCCAAATATTTGGAGACAGAGTCAATAATACATGCCTGTGGACAAGTCAGAAAACAATTTCATATGGCCAAAGTTTCAGAGCCTCAGTGAATAATACATACCTGGGAAATACTCAAGACGCTATTACATGTGGTATAAATTTCAGAGCTTCCTTTAATAAGAAACACATGCACACGAATGTTCATTGCAGCACTGTTTACAATAGCAAAGAACAGGAACCAACCCAAATGCCCACCGATGATAGACTGGACTGGGAAAATGTGGCACATATACACCATGGAATATTATGCAGCAATCAAAAATGATGAGTTTGTGTCCTTTGTAAGGACATGGATGAATCTGGAGAACACCATTCTCAGCAAACTGACACAAGAACAGAAAAAGAAATACCGCATATACTCACTCATAGGCGGGTGAGATAAATGAGAACACATGGACACAGAGAGGCGGTCTACTATACACTGGGATCTATTGGGGGGAATGGGGGAGGGACAGGTGGGGCTGGGGAAGGAAAGCCTGGGGATGAATGCCAAGTGTGGGTGAAGGGGATGAAGGCAGCAAAACACACTGCCATGTGTGTACCTATGCAACTATTTTGCACGTTCTGCATATGTACCCCAAAATCTATAATGCAATAAAAATTAAAAAAAAATAAAAAATAAGAAACACCTCTATTTTAGTCAGAATTCTATTTTCTATAGACAAATATTCAGAGCCTAGCTGAATAACATACACCTTGGGAAAAGTTAAAATTCTATTTCGTATAGCCAATCATTTAGAGTCGAATGTAAAAACGCACGCCTGAGGAGCATTCATGAGGCTCTGTTTTATGGCCACTCATTCAGAGCTTCAAAGAATAGTAGAGACCTATGAAAACGTCAGGAGTGTATTTCACACAACCACTTATTCGGAACCTCAGTGAGGAATTATATATATATCAGGAAAACACTCGGGATTATATTATTTATAGCCACTTATTCAGAGACTCACTGAATAATGCACAGCTAAGGAATAGTCTGGAGATTATTTGAAATGACCCTTCACCCAGCGAGTCAGTGGACAATGCAGAACTGAAAAATAGTCAAGAGGATATAGTCAAGTGTTTTTGTTATGTGGTCACTTGTTCAGAATCTCACTGAAGAATACACACCTTGGGAATAGTCAGCGTGCAAGTCATATGGACACTCAATCACAGCATTACCGAATAATGCCCATTGGGGCAATAGTAAGGAGTCTATTTCATATGGCCTCTCATTCAGACGTTCAGTGCATAATAAACAGATGTGGAGTAGTCAGGACCCTATTTAAGGTAGCCCCAAATTAAGAAGCTCCCTGAATGATACACAGATGTGTCAGAGTCAGGAGATTATTTGACCTAGACACTCATACAGAACCTTTTTGAATACTGCAGATGTGGGGAATAATCACTAGTCTGTTTCACATGGTGATTAGTTTGGACAGTCAAAAAATAAAGCACACCCTTTGAGTAAAACGGGTTCTATTTCATAAGACCACTCTTTCAGTGTTTTAGTGAATAATATTTATATCTGGTAAGTCAGGAATCTCTCACATGGCCACCCGTTTACGGCCTCTGTGAAGAACACTCCCCTCAAAAATAGTCAGGGGTCTACTTCAAATGGCTACACATTCAAAGTCTCTGTACGTAATGAACACCTGGGAAATAAACCTGAGTCTCTTTTTGATGCCCAGTTAGTCAGAGACTCATTCAATAATACACTGAAAAGGAAGATTTATGAGTCTACTTCATGTAGCCACTCATTTAGAGCCTCAGTGAATAATGCACGCCAGGGTAATAGTCGAGCATTTTTTATATGGCCACTCATTCTGTGCCTCACTGAGTGATATACACCTGAAGAATCCTCAGGATTCTATTTGATACTACCACGCATTTAGCAACTTATTGAATAATTCACAATGAAGCAATAGTCAGGTGTCTATTTTGTATGGTCTATCATTCAAAGATTCATTGAATAGTAAACTTCTATGGAGTAATCAAGATGCTGTTTAATATAGCCACGAATTAAGTGCCTTGATCAATGATACGCACCTATGTGATAGTCAGGAGTCTATCATATGAACTCTAATTTTGTGTATCGCTGAGTAGTACACACCTCGGGCAGTGTCAGGAGTCTATTTGGTATGGACACTCAAACAGAGCCTGTTTGATTAATGCACACATGGATAATAATGAGGAGTCTATGTCATACAGCTACTCATTCAGACAAACTGTGAATAATGCACATTAGCAGTAATTAGATGTCTATTTCATATGGCCCCTGTTTCACAGCCTCACGGAATATTACACCCTTGTGATATAGACAGGAGTCCATTTTTTATGGCCACTGATTAAGAGAATCACTAAATAATGCACACATGTGAAATAGTCAGAAGTCTCTTTCCTATGGCCACTCGTTAAGAGCCTCACTAAGTGTACACACCTGGGGAAATAGTCAGGATTTACCTTTATCCCCTCATTCAGACTCTCACTAAATAATGCACACCTGTGGAATAGTCAGGAGACTTTTTCATGTAACCTGTAATTCAGAGTGTCACTGAATAATGTGGTGTAGTCAGGAGTCTATTTCATGTAGACACATATTTAGAGCCTCAGTGCATAAGACAGACCCTTGATATAGTAAGGAATCTAATTGATATGGAAACATATTCTGAGCCTCACTGAATAATATACACCTGGGGAATAATAAGGAATCTATTTTCGATGGATATATATTCAGAGCCTCGGAAAATGATGCACACCTGTGGAGTAGCCTGGAGTCTATTTTATTAGGACACTCATTCCTAGCCTCAGTGGATAATATGCACGTGTGGATTAGTCAGGATTCCATTTCATAGGGCCACTGACTCATAACCTCAATGAAAAATGCAAAAATGTAAAATACTTAGCAGTATGTTTCATATAGACACTCATTCAGGGATTCACTGAATAATACAAACATTTGGGATAGACAGCATCCTGTTTCATATGGTTAAACAAAAAAAGCCTCACTGAGTAATGCACACCAGGGCAAGTGTTAGGAGTCTACTGTATATAGCATTTAATTTACAGAATCAGGAAATAATGCACACGTGTGGAATAGACACTAGTCTATTTTATATGGCCGCAAAAACAAAGCCTTGTTGAATACTGCACATGTGGGGAATAATCACTTGTCTGTTTCATTTGGTGTTTCGTTTGGTGAGTCAAAAACTTATGCACACCTCTGGAGTAAAATGGGTTATATTTCAGAAAGCCACTCTTTCATTGTTTTAGTGAATAATATGTATATCTGAAAAGTAAGAAATCTCTTTCACATGGCCACTCGTTCAGTGCCTCTGTGAAGAATACTCCCCTCAAAAGTAGTCAAGTGTCTACTTTAAATGGCTACACATTAAAAGACTCTGTAGGTAATGAACACCTGAGCAATAAACCTGAGTCTCTTTTGTATGCCCACTTAGTCAGAGTCTCATTCAGTAATACACACCTGGGGAAGAATTAAGATTCTACTTCATGTAGCCTTTCATTTAGAGCCTCAGTGAATAATGCACACCAGGCTAATAGTCGAGCATTTTTTATATGGCCACTCATTTTGTGCCACACTGAGTGATATACACCTGTAGAATCCTAAGGATTCTATTTAATACTATCATGCATTTAGCACCTTATTGAATAATTCACAAAGGAGCAATAGTCCGGTGTCTATTTTATATGCTCTATCACTCAAAATTTCAGTGAATAATAAACTTCCTTAGAGTAATCAGGACGCTGTTTAAGATAGCCACAAATTAAGTGCCTTCCTGAATGATACACAACTTATTAACAGCCTGGCGTCTATTTCATATAAACTCTAATTTTGTGTATCCTTGAGTAATACACACCTGAGGCAGTGTCAGGAGTCTATGTGGAATGGACACTCAAACAGAACCTGTTTGATTTAGGCACACGTGTATAATAATGAGGAGTCTATGTCATACAGCTTCTCATTCAGACAATCAGTCAATAATGCACATGTAAAGTAATTAGCAGTCTGATTCTTATGGAACACCTTTCACAGCCTCACTGAATATTAAACACTTGTGATATAGTCTGGAGTCTATTTTTTATGGCCACAGATTCAGAGAATCACTAAATAATGCACACCTGCGGAAGAGTCAGAAGTCTCTTTCCTAGGGCCACTCGTTAAGAGCCTAAGTGTACACACCTTGGGAAATAGTCATGATTTACCTACATTTCTTCATTCAGAGTCTCACTAAATAATGCACACCTGTGGAATAGTCAGGAGAATTTTTCATGTGGCCTCTAATTCAGAGTGTCACTGAATAATATGATGCAGTAAGGAGTCTATTTCATGTAGACACATTCAGAGTCACAGTGAATAAAACAGGCCCTTTATATTGTAAGGAATCTAATTAATATGGCCACATCTTCTGAGCCGCATTGAATAATACACACCTGGAGAATAATTTGGAGTCTATTTTCGATGGACATTCATTCAGAGCCTCGGTAAATAATGTACACCTGTGGAGTAGCCATTAGTCTCTTTTGTTAGGACACTCATTCATAGCCTCAGTGGATAATATGCACGTGTGGATTAGTCTGGATTCCAATTTATGTGGCCACTTACTCCTAACCTCAGTGAAAAAATGCACAAATGTAAAGTACTCATCAGTGTATTTCATATAGACATTTATTCAGAGATTCACTAAATAATACAAATATTTAATATCGAAGCATCCTGTTTCACATGGTCACACAAAATTAGCCTCACTGGGTAAGGCACACCTAGGGAAGTGTTAGGAGTCTACTTTATATAGCCTCTCATTTACAGCCTTAGGGAATAATGCACACGTGTGGAATAGACACTGGACTATTTTATATGGCCACAAAATCAAAGTCTGAGTGAGTAATACACAACTTTGGAATAGTAACTTATTTTACATGTCCAAATATTTAGAGTCAGAGTCAATAATACTCGCCTGTTGACAAGTCAGAAAACAATTTCATATGGCCAAATTTTCACAGCCTCAGTGAATAATACATACCTGGGAAATACTCAGGACTCTATTACATGTGGCATCAATTTCAGAGATTCCTTGAATAAGAAACACCTCTATTGTAGTCAGAATTCTATTTCCTATAGCCACATATTCCGAGCCTAGCTGAATAACATACACCTTGGGAAAAGTTAAAATTCTATTTCGTATAGACACTCATTTATATCCGAATGTATAAACGCACGCCTGAGGAGCATTCAGGAGTCTCTATTTTATGGCAACTCATTCAGAGCTTCACAGAATAATACAGACCTATGACAATGTCAGGAGTGTATGTCACATGGCCACTTATTAAGAACCTCAATGAGGAATCATATATATCTGGAAAATACTCAGGATTATATTATATAGAGCCACTTATTCAGAGACTCACTGAATAATGCACAGCTAAGGAATAGTCTGGAGACTATTTGATATGACTGTTCATCCAGCGACTCAGTAGACCATGCAGAACTGAAAAATAGTCAAGAGGATAGAGTCAAGGGTTTATGTTATGTGGTCACTCGTTCAGAATCTCACTGAAGAATACACACCTTGGGAATAGTCAGTGTCCAAGCCATATAAACACTCAATCGCAGAATTACCGAATAATGCACAGTGAGGCAATAGTAAAGAGTCTATTTTATATGGCCTGTCATTCAGAGCTTCAGTGCATAATAAAAAGCTGTGGAGTAATCAGGACCCTATTTAGGGTAGCCCCAAATTAATCAGCTCCGTGAATGATAAACACATGTGTCAGAGTCAGGAGATTATTTGACATAGACATTCATACAGAACTTCTTTCAATACTGCACATGTGGGGAATAATCACTAGTCTGTTTCACATGGCGATTAGATTGGAGAATCAAAAAATAATGCACCCTTGTTGAATAAAATGGGTTCTATTTGATAATGCCAGTCTTTCAGTGTTTTAGTGAATAATATGTATATCTGATAAGTCAGGAATCTCTTTCACATGGCCACTCGTTCAGGGCCTCTGTGAAGAACACTCCCCTCAACAATAGTCAAGGGCCTACTTCAAATGGCTATGCATTCAAAAACTCTGTATGTAATGAACACCAGGCAATACACCTGAGTCTCTTTTTGATGCCCACTTAGTGAGACACTCATTCAATAATAAACAACAAAGGAAGATTTAAGAGTCTACTTCATGTAGCCACTCATTTAGAGCCTCAGTGAATAATGCACGCCAGTGTAATAGTCGAGCATTTTTTATATGGCCACTCAATTTGTTCCTCACTGACTGACACACACCTGAAGAATCCTCAATTCTATTTGATACTACCACTCATTTAGAACCTTATTGAATGATTCACAATGAAACAATAGTCATTTGTCTATTTTATATGGTCTATCATTCAAAGTTTCATTAAATAGTAAACTTCTATGGAGTAATCAGGATGCTGTTTAACATAGCCATGAATTAAGTGTCTTGATGAATGACACAAACCTGAATGCCTGGCATCTATATCATATGATTTCTAATTTTGTGTATCGCTGAGTAATACACACCAGGGGCACTGTCAAGAGTCTATTTGGTATGGACACTCAAGCAGAGCCTGTTTGATTAATGGACACATGGATAATAATGAGGATGCTATGTCATATGGCTACTCATTAGGAAAAACTGTGAATAATGCACATGTGGAGTAATTAGAAGTTTGTTTCATATGGCCCCTCTTTCACTGCCTCACTGAATATTACACACTTGTGATATAGTGTGGAGTCTATTTTTTTATGGCCACTCATTCAGAGAATCACTAAATAATGCACACCTGTGGAATAGTCAGAAGTCTTTTTCCTATGGCCACTCGTTAAGAGCATCACTAAGTGTACACACCTGGAGAAGTAGTCAGGATTTACCTTTATCCACTCACTCAGAGTCTCACTAAATAATCCACGCCTGTGGAATAGTCAGGAGACTTTTCATGTGGCCTCTCATTTGGAGTGTCACTGAATAATCTGGTGTAGTCAGGAGTCAATTTTCTGTAGACACATATTCAGAGCTTCAGTGAATAAGACAGACACTTGATATAGTAAGGAATCTAATTGATATGGAAACATCTTCTGAGCCTCACTGAATAATACACACCTGGGGAATAATTTGGCGTCTATTTTTGATGGACATATATTCAGAGCATCGGAAAATGATGTACACCTGTGGAGTAGCCAAGAGTCTATTTTATTAGGACACTCATTCATAGCCTCAGTGGATAATATGCACGTGTCGATTAGTCAGGATTCCATTTTATAGGGCCACTGACTCGTAACTTCAGTGCAAAATGCAAAAATGTAAAATACTTAGCAGTCTATTTCATATAGATACTCATTCAGAGATTCACTGAATAATACAAATATTTGAGATAGACAACATCCTGTTTCATATGGTTAAACAAAAAGAGCCTCACTAAGTAATCCACAATAGGGGAAGTGTTAGTAGTCCTACTTTATATAGCCTTTAATTTACAGAATCAGGAAATAATGCACACGTTTGGAATAGACACTAGTCTATTTTATATGGCCGCAAAATCAAAGCCTTTTCGAATACTGCACATGTGGGGAATAATCACTTGTCAGATTAATATGGTGTTTCGTTTGGTGAATCAAAAGCTTATGCACACCTGTGGAGTAAAATGGGTTCTATTTCAGAAGGCCACTCTTTCAGTGTTTTAGTGAATAATATGTATATCTGATAAGTCAGGAATCTCTTTCACATGGCCACTCGTTCAGGGCGTCTGTGAAGTACACTCCCCTCAAAAATTGTCAAGTGTCTAATTTAAATGGCTACACAGTCAGAGACTCTGTAGGTAATGAACACCTGGGCAATTCACCAGAGTCTCTTTTTTATGCACACTTAGTAAAAGACTCATTCAATAATACACAACAAAGAAGATTTAAGAGTCTACTTCACGTAGCCACTCATTTAGAACGTCAGTGAATAATGCACACCAGGGTAATAGTCAAGCATTTTTTATATGGCTACTCATTTTGTGCCTCACTGAGTGAAATACACCTGAAGAATTGTAAGGATTCTATTTGATACTACCATGCATTTAGCATCTTATTGAATAATTCACAATGGAGCAATAGTCATGTGTCTATTTTATATGGTCTATCACTTAAAGATTCAGTGAATAATAAACTTCTATGCAGTAATCAGGACGCTGTTTAAGATAGCCACAAATTCAGTGCCTTCCTGAATGATACAAACCTGGGTAATAGCCTGGTGTGTATTTCATATGAACTCTAATTTTGTGTATCATTGAGTAAGACACACCTTGGGCAGTGTCAGAAGTCTATTTGGTATGGACACTCAAGAAGAAACTGTTTGATTAATGCACACATGCATAATAATGAGGAGTCTATGTCATATGGCTACTCATTCAGAAAAACAGTGAATAATGCACATGTAAAGTAATTAGAAGTCTGATTCTTATGGACCCTCTTTCAGAGCCTCACTGAATATTACACAGTTGTGATATTGTCTGGAGACTATTTTTCATGGCAACCCATTCAGAAAAACACTAAATAATGCACAACTGCGGAATAGTAAGAAGTCTCTTTCCTATGGCCACTCGTTAAGAGCCTCATTAAGTGTACACACCTGGGGAAATAGTCAGGATTTACCATTATCCCCTCATTCAGAGTCTCACTAAATAATGCACATCTGTGGAATAGTGAGAAAACTCTTTCCTATGGCCACTCGTTAAGAGCCTCATTAAGTGTAAAACCTGTGGAAACACTCAGGATATACCTATATCCCTTCATTCACAGTCTCACTAAATAATGCACACCTGTGAAATAGTCAGGAGACTTTTTCATGTGGCCTCTAACTCGGAGTGTCACTGAATAATGTAATGTATTCAGGAGTCTATTTCATGTAGACACATATTCAGAGCCACAGTGAATAAAACAGGCCCTTTATGTTGTAAG
>JAKFGQ010000650.1:0-17247 GCA_021498475.1 Saguinus midas | reverse complement strand
TTAGAATGGCGATCATTAAAAATCTGGAGACAGCAGATGCTGGAGAGGATGTGGAGAAATAGGAACACTCTTACACTGTTGGTGGGAGTGTAAATTAGTTCAACCATTGTGGAAGACAGTGTGGCGATTCCTCAGGGACCTAGAAATAGAAATTCCATTTGACCCAGCAATCCCATTACTGGGTATCTATCAAAGGACTATAAATCGTTCTACTATAAGGACACATGCACACGAATGTTCATTGCAGCACTGTTTACAATAGCAAAGACCTGGAACCAACCCAAATGCCCAACGATGATAGACTGGACTGGGAAAATGTGGCACATATACACCATGGAATATTATGCAGCAATCAAAATGATGAGTTTGTGTCCTTTGTAGGGACATGGATGAATCTGGAGAACATCATTCTCAGCAAACTGACACAAGAACAGAAAAGAAATACATATATACTCACTCATAGGTGGGTGAGAAAAATAAGAACACATGGACACAGAGAGGCGGTCTACTATACACTGGGGACTGTTGTTGGCATGGGAGGAAGACAGCGTTGCAATGCATTGCCTGAACTTGCCTTGCCACAATATGCCTTTCCTTGTTGTGCCCATATTTTACCCTTGCCAGGATTTGCCTTGCCTTGTCCAGGAACTGTCCTTGTCTCAACCTGTCTGCCTGAATTGACAAGCCTTGCCTTGCCTGGAATTTCCTTGCCTGGATATGCCTTTTTCTGTCTTTCCTAGATTTTTCTTGTTTTGCCTCTCCTGGATTTGCCTTGCCTGGGTTTGCCTTGCCTTGAATTATTTAAAATTGCCGTGGTTAGGTTTCCCTTGCCTTGCGTTTCTTGAATTTGTCTTTCATGGATTTGATTGCCTTGTGTTGCCTTATCTTCCCGTGATACTCCATGCCTGAATTTTCTTTGACTTGCCTTGCCTTGCATGTATTTGCCTTGCCCTGATTTGCCTTGCCTTGATTGTCTTCCGTGTATTTGTTTTGCCTTGCCTTGCCTTGCTTGGATTTGCCTTTCCTCGATTTGCGTTGTTTTGCTTGCATAATTCATTCTTGTTTTTACTCTTGCCTGAACTCTTAACCTTGCCTGGCCTGTCTTGCCTTGTTTCTCCTGGAATTGTCTTGCCTTGCCTGGATTTTTCTTGCCTAGATTTGCCTGCCTGGACTTGGCTGGATTTGTCTTGCCTTGATTAGCCTTGCCTTGCCTTGCCTGGTTTTGCCTTGCCTGGATCTGCATTACTTTCAGTTGCCTCGATATGTCTTGACTTGCATTGCTTGGATGTGTCTTGCCTGGATTTGCATGTCTTGTCTTGTCTGGATTTCCCTTGCCTTGTCTTGCCTTGCATGAATTTGTCTTGCCTGGATTTGCCTTGACTTGCCTTGTCTTGCCTGCATGTGCCTTGCCTGTATTTTTTATTGCCTTGCCTTACCTTACCTGGATTTGTCTTGATTGTATTTGCCTTGGTTTCCCTTGTCTGGATTTGCCTTTTCTAAATTTGATTTGCGATGCCTTGCCTGGAATTGCCTTGCCAAAATATGCCTTGCCTTGACTTGCCTTCCATGTATTCGCCTTGCCTTGCCTAAAATTGCCTTGTCTCAATTTGACCTGCCTGGATTTGTCTGGCCTTGTTTTCCCTGGAATTCCATTGCCTGGATATGCTTTGTTCTGTCTTTCCTAGATTTGCCTTGTTTTGCCACGCCTGGATTTGCTTTGCCTGGGTTTGCCTTGCCTTGCCTTATTTAAAATTGCCTTGGTTAGATTTCTCTTGCCTGGCGTTTCCTGAATTTGTCTTTCATGGATTTGCCTTGCCTTGTGTTGCCTTCCCTTTCCTGCGTTTTCCTTGCCTGAATTTGTTTTTGACTTGCCTTGCCTTCCAAGTATTTGCCTTGCCTTGCCTTGCTTAGATTTGCCTTTGCTCGATTTGCCTTGTTTTGCCTTGCCTAAATTTGCCTTGTTTTTTTTTTTGCCTGGATTTAACTTGCCTGGGTTTGCCTTGCCTTGCTGTGCCTGGAATTGCCTTGCCTTGCCTGGATTTTTCTTGCCTAGATTTGCCTGCCTGGACTTGGCTGGATTTTCGTTGTCTGGGTTTGCCTTGCCTTGCCTTGCCTTGCCTGGATTTGTCTTGCCCATATTTGCCTTTGCTTGCATTGACTGGATTTGCTTTGCCTGGATTTGCCTTACCTGGCCTCGTCTGGATTTGTCTTGCATTGATTAGCCTTGCCTTGCCTTGCCTTGCCTGGATTTGCATTACTTTCAGTTGCCTCGATTTGTCTTGACTTGCATTGTTTGGATGTGTCTTGCCTGGATTTGCCTTGTCTTGTGTTCTCTGGATATCCCTTGCCTTGTTTTGCATGAATTTGTCTTGACTAGATTTGCTTTGCCTTGCCTTGCATGAATTTTGCTTCCTTTGTCTGAATTTTTGTTGCCTCGCCTTGCCTGGTTCTATCTTTTCATGCCTCGCCTTGCATTGCCTGGATTTTCCTTGCCTGGATTTGCTTTGCCTTTCCTTTCCTTGCCTGGATTTGCCTTGCCTTGCCTTAACCTGCCTGGATTTGCCTTGCCTAATTTCTGACTTGCCTTGCCTGGATTTGTCTTCCTGATTTGCCTTGCCTTGCCATGCGTGTATTTGCCTTGTCTTTTCTTGTTCTGCCTGTTTTTGCCTTTTCTGGATTTGCCTTTCCTTGACTTGCCTGGATTTATCTTGCCTTGCCTTGTATGAATTTGCCTTGCCTGTTTTGCTTTTTCTAGCCTTACCTGGATTTGCCTTGCCTTGAAATACCTTACCTTGCCTGAATTTTCCTTTTCTTGCCTTAACTTGCCTGGATTTGCTTTGCTTGGATTTGCCTTGGCTTGCCTAGATTTGCCTTGCTTTTATTTGCCTTTCCTTTCTTTAGCATGACTGGATTTTCCTTGCCTGGGTTTGTCTTGACTTGTTTTTATTTTCCTGGATTTTCCTTGCTGGGATTTACCTCGTTTTTCCTTTTCTTGCCTGGATTTGTTTTGCCTGAATTTGCCTTGCCTGGGTTTGCCTTGTATTGCCTTCTCTGCATTTGCATTACTTAGATATGCCTTGCCTTGCCTTGCCTTGCCTTGCCTTTCCTGAATTTGCCTCTCTTTGCCTGGTTTTGCCTTGACTGGTTTTGCCTTACCTCGCATTGCTTAGATTTGCCTTTCCTGGATTTGGCTTCTTTTGATTTGCCTGATTTTTATTCCTAGATTTGCCTTGCCTTGCATTGCCTGAATTTTTCTTGCAGGATTTGCCTTAACTTGCCTTGCCTGGATTTGCCTTGTCTTGCCTTGCCTTGCCCTGCATAGATTTGCCTTGCAGAAATTTGCCTTATCTTGCATTCCCTGGATTTGTCTTGCCTGAATTTGCCTTCCGTTTTCTTGAGTGGATTTGCCTTGCCTGGACTTGCCTTATTTTGACTTGCCTGGATTTGCCTTGCTATGCCTTGCCTTGCCTGAATGTGCCTTGCCTCTAATTCTTTCTTTTGCCTTGCTTTATTTTACCTGGATTGATCTTGCTTGTATTTGCCTTGGTTTCCCTTACCTAGATTTTCCTTGCCTGAATTTGATTTGTGATGCATTGCCTAGACTTGCCTTGCCAGGATATGCCTTGCCTTGTTGTGCCTGGATTTATCATGCCATAATTTGCCTTGCCTTGCCTGGAATTGCCTTGTCTCAATTTGCCCTGCCTGGATTTGCCTGGCCTTGCCTTGCCTGGAATTCCCTTGCCTGAATATGCCTTGTTCTGTCTTTCTAGATTTGCACTGTTTTGCCTCGCCTAGATTTGCCTTGCCTGGGTTTGCCTTGCCTTGTCTTGAGTGCATTTGCCTTGCATGGACTCGCCTTTCTTTCAATTGCCTGGATTTGCCTTGCTATGCCTTGCCTTGCCTGGATGTGCCATGCCTCTATTTTATTTTTCCTTCCCTTAAGTTACCTGGATTTGTCTTGCTTGTATTTGCCTTGGCTTCCCTTGCCTGGATTTGCCGTGCCATGATATGTCTTACCTTGCTGTGCCTGGATTTACCTTGCCAGGTTTGCCTTGCCTTGCCTGGAGTTGCCTTGTCTCAATTTGCCCTGCCTGGATTTGCCTGGCCTTGCCTTGCCTGGAATTCCCTTGGCTGAATATGCCTTGTTCTGTCTTTTCTATATTTGCCTTGTTTTGCCTCGTCTGGATTTGCCTTGCCTGGGTTTGCCTTGCCTTGCCTTTTTTAAAATTGCCTTGGTTAGATTTCCATTGCCTTGCATTTCCTGAATTTGTCTTTTATGGATTTCTCTTGCATTGTGTTGCCTTACCTTCTCCGTATTCTCCTTGCCTGAATTGTTTTGACTTGCCTTGCCTTGCATGTATTTGCCTTGCCTTGACTTACCTTCTGTGTATTTGCCTTGCCTTGCCTTGTCATGCCTTGCTTGGATTTGCCTTTTCTCGATTTGCCTTGTTTTGCCTTGCCTAAATTTGCCTTGCTTTTTCTTGCCTGGATTTAACTTACCTAGCTTTGCCTTGCATTGCTTTGCCTGGAATTGCCTTGCCTTGTTTTTTCTAAATTTTCTTGGTTGTAGATATGTTGTGTTGCCCCCGATGCCTCTGTTCTGTTCCATTGGTCTATATCTCTGTTTTGGTACCAGCACCATGCTTTTTTGATTAATGTAGGCTTGTAGTATAGTTTAACGTCTGGTAGTTTGATGCCTCCCGCTGTGTGCTTTTTGCTTAGAATTGACTTGGCTATGCGGGCTCTCTTTTGGTTCCATATGAAGTTCATGGCGATTTTTTCCAGTTATGTGAAGAAATTCAATGGTAGTTTGATGGGGATAGCATTGATTGTGTAAATTACTTTGGGCAGTATAGCCATTTTCACGATATTGATTCTTCCTAACCACGAACATGGAATGTATCTCCATCTGTTTGTGTCCTCTCTTATTTCGTTGAGCAGTGGTTTGTAGTTTTCCATAAAGAGGTCCCGTTCGTTCCTTGTGAGTTGTATTACTAGGTATTTTATTTTCTTTGTAGCAATTGTGAATGGCAGTTTGTTCTTGATTTGGTTCTCTTTAAGTCTGTTATTGGTGTATAGGAATGCTTGTGATTTTTGCACATTGATTTTATATCCTGAGACTTTGCTGAAGTTGCTTATCAGTTGCAGGAGCTGGCTGAGGTGATGGGGTCTCTAGGTATACCATCATGTCGTCTGCAAATAGAGACAATTTGGCTTCCACCTTCTTATTTGAATCTATTTTATTTTTCTTGCCTAATTGCTCTGGCTAGAACTTCCAGTACTATGTTGAATAAGAGTGGTGAGAGAGGGCATCCTTGTCTCGTGCCGGATTTCAAAGGGAATGCTTCCAGTTTTTGCCCATTAATTATGATATGGGCTGTTGGTTTGTCATAAATAGCTTTAATACTTTGAGATATGTTCCATCAATACCAAGTTTATTGAGGGTTTTAGCATAAAGGCTGTTGAATTTTGTCAAACGTCTTCTCGCGCCAATTGAGATAATCATGTGGTTTTGTTTTTGCTTCTGTTTATGTGGTAAATTACATATATAGACTTGTGTATGTTGAACCAGCCTTGCATCCTGATGAATCCTACTTGGTCATGATGGATAAGTTTCTTAATGTGTTGTTGCAATCGGTTTGCCAGTATTTTATTGAAGATTTTGCATCTATGTTCATCATGGATATTGGCCTGAAGTTTTTCTTGTTGAGTCTCTGCCAGGTTTTGGTATCAGGATGATGTTGGTCTCATAAAATGATTTGGGAAGGGTTCTCTTTTGGAATTATTTGAATAGTTTCAGAACAATGGTACCAGCTCCTCTTTGTGTGTCTGGTAGAATTCGACTGTGAACCCATCTGACCTGGGCTTTTTTGTGTGGTAGGCTCTTAATTGCTGCCTCAACTTCAGACCTTGTTATTGGTCTATTCATAGTTTCGGCTTCCTCCTGGTTTAGGCTTGGGAGGACACAGGCGTCCAGGAATTTATCCATTTCTTCCTGGTTTACTAGTTTATGTGCATAGAGTTGTTTGTAGTATTCTCTGATAATGGTTTAAATTTCTGTGGAATCTGTGGTGATTTCCTTTATCATTTTTTATTGCATCTATTGGTTGTTCTCTTTTTCTTTTTATCAGTCTGGCTAGTGGTCTGTCTATTTTGTTGATCTTTTCGAAAAACCAGCTCTTGGATTTATTGATTTTTTGAAGGGTTTTTCTTGTCTCTATCTCCTTCAGTTCTGCTCTGATCTTAGTTATTTCTTGTCTTTGGCTAGGTTTTGAGCTTTTTTTTATCTTGCTCCTCTAGCTGTTTCAATTTTGATGATACGATGTCAATTTTGGATCTCTCCACTCTTCTCATGTACGCACTTATTGCTGTATATTTTCCTCTACAGACTGCTTTAAATGTGTCCCAAAGATTCTGGTATGTTGTGTCTTCATTCTCGTTGGTTTCGAAGAACTTCTTTATTTCTGTCTTCATTTCATTTTTTATACAATCAACACTCAAGAGCCAGTTGTTCAGTTTCCATGAAGCTGTGTGGTTCTGAGTTATTTTCTGAATTCTGAGTTCCAACTTGATTGCACTATGGTCTGAGAGACTGTTTGTCATGATTTAAGTTTTTGCTTTTTATTTCCTGAGTAGTGCTTTACTTAAAACTATGTGGTCAGTTTTGGAGTAGGTGTGATGTCCTGCTGAGAGAATGTATCTTCTGTGGATTTGGCGTGGAGAGTTCTGTAAATGTCTATCAGGTTTGCCTGTCCCAGGTCTGAGTTAAAGTCCTGGATATCCTTGTTTTTCAACCAGACAATTTTCTGTCTGGTTGATCTGTCTGATATGGTCAGTGGAGTGTTAAAGTCTTCCGCTATTATTGTGTGGGAGTCTAAGTCTCTTTGTAAGTCATTAAGAACTTGCCTTATATATCTGGGTGCTCCTGCATTCGGTCCATATATATTTAGAATCGTTAGCTCTTCTTGTTGTATTGATCATTTTAACAGTATGTAATGACCGTTTTGTCCCTTTTAATCTTTGTTCCTTTAAAGTCTATTTTTTTTTTTTAAGGGTTTTTTTTTTTTATTTTTATTTTTATTTTTATTGCGTTATAGATTTGGGGGTACATGTGCAGAACGAGCAAGATAGTTGCATAGGCACACACATGGCAGTGTGCTTTGCTGCCTTCCTCCCCTCACCCACACTTGGCATTCATCCCCAGGCTATCCCCCAGCCCCCACGCTGTCCCTCCCCCATTCCCCAACAGTCCCCAGTGTATAGTAGACCACCTCTCTGTGTCCATGTGTTCTTATTTTCTCACCCACCCATGAGTGAGTATATGCGTATTTCTTTTCTGTTCTTGTGTCAGTTTGTTGAGAATGATGTTCTCCAGATTCATCCATGTCCCTACAAAGGACACAAACTCATCATTTTTGATTGCTGCATAATATTCCATGGTGTATATGTGCCACATTTTCCCAGTCCAGTCTATCATCGATGGGCATTTGGGTTGGTTCCAGTCTTTGCTATTGTAAACAGTGCTGCAATGAACATTCGTGTGCATGTGTCCTTATAGTAGAACGATTTATAGTCCTTGATAGATACCCAGTAATGGGATTGCTGGGTCAAATGGAATTTCTATTTCTAGGTCCCTGAGGAATCGCCACACTGTCTTCCACAATGGTTGAACTAATTTACACTCCCACCAACAGTGTAAGAGTGTTCCTATTTCTCCACATCCTCTCCAGCATCTGCTGTCTCCAGATTTTTAATGATCGCCATTCTAACTGGCGTGAGATGGTATCTCAATGTGGTTTTGATTTGCATCTCTAATGACCAATGACGATGAGCACTTTTTCATATGTTTGTTGGCCTCATGTATGTCTTCTTTGTAAAGTTTCTGTTCATATCCTTTGCCCATTTTTGAATGGGCTTGTTTGTTTTTTTCCTGTAAATCTGTTTGAGTTCTTTGTAAATTCTGGATATCAACCCTTTGTCAGATGTGTAAACTGCAAAGATTTTTTCCCATTCTGATGGTTGCCGATTCACTCTAGTGACTGTTTCTTTTGCCGTGCAGAAGCTGTGGAGTTTGATTAGGTCCCATTTGTCTATTTTGGCTTTTGTTGCCAATGCTTTTGGTGTTTTGTTCATGAAGTCCTTGCCTACTCCTATGTCCTGAATGGTTTTGCCTAGATTTTCTTCTAGGGTTTTTATGGTGTCAGGTCTTACGTTTAAGTCTTTAATCCATCTGGAGTTAATTTTAGTGTAAGGTGTCAGGAAGGGGTCCAGTTTCTGCTTTCTGCACATGGCTAGCCAGTTTTCCCAACACCATTTATTAAATAGGGAATCCTTTCCCATTGCCTGTTTTTGTCTGGTTTATCAAAGATAATATGGTTGTAGATGTGTTGTGTTGCCTCCGATGCCTCTGTTCTGTTCCATTGGTCTATATCTCTGTTTTGGTACCAGTACCATGCTGTTTTGATTACTGTAGCCTTGTAGTATAGTTTGAAGTCTGGTAGCGTGATGCCTCCCGCTGTGTTCTTTTGCTTAGAATTGACTTGGCTATGCGGGCTCTTTTTGGTTCCATATGAAATTCATGGTGGTTTTTTCCAGTTCTGTGAAGAAATTCAATGGTAGTTTGATGGGGATAGCATTGATTGTGTAAATTACTTTGGGCAGTATAGCCATTTTCACGATATTGATTCTTCCTAACCACGAACATGGAATGTTTCTCCATCTGTTTGTGTCCTCTTATTTCGTTGAGCAGTTGTTTGTAGTTTTCCTTAAAGAGGTCCCTTACATTCCTAGTGAGTTGTATTCCTAGGTATTTTATTTTCTTTGTAGCAATTGTGAATGGCAGTTCGTTCTTGATTTGGTTCTCTTTAAGTCTGTTATTGGTGTATAGGAATGCTTGTGATTTTTGAACATTGATTTTATATCCTGAGACTTTGCTGAAGTTGCTTATCAGTTGCAGGAGCTTTTGGGCTGAGGTGATGGGGTCTTCTAGGTATACTATCATGTCGTCTGCAACAGAGACAATTTGGCTTCCACCTTTCCTATTTGAATACCCTTTATTTCTTTTTCTTGCCTGATTGCTCTGGCTAGAACTTCCAGTACTATGTTGAATAGAAGTGGTGAGAGAGGGCATCCTTGTTCAGTGCCGGATTTCAAAGGAATGCTTCCAGTTTTTGCCCATTAAGTATGATATTGGCTGTTGGTTTGTCATAAATAGCTTTTATTACTTTGAGATATGTTCCATCAATACCAAGTTTATTGAGGGTTTTAGCATAAAGGGCTGTTGAATTTTGTCAAATGCCTTCTGCATCAATTGAGATAATCATGTGATTTTTGTTTTTGCTTCTGTTTATGTGGTGAATTACATTTATAGACTTGATGTTGAACCAGCCTTGCATCCCCGGATGAATCCTACTTGATCATGATGGATAAGTTTTTAATGTGCTGTTGCAATCGGTTTGCCAGTATTTTATTGAAGATTTTTGCATCTATGTTCATCATGGATATTGGCCTGAAGTTTTCTTTTTCTTGTTGAGTCTCTGCCAGGTTTTGGTATCAGGATGATGTTGGTCTCATAAAATGATTTGGGAAGGGTTCCTCTTTTGGATTATTTGGAATAGTTTCAGAAGGAATGGTACCAGATCCTCTTGTGTGTCTGGTAGAATTCAGCTGTGAACCCATCTGGACCTGGGCTTTTTGTGTGGTAGGTTTAATTGCTGCCTCAACTTCAGACCTTGTTATTGGTCTATTCATAGTTTCGGCTTCCTCCTGGTTTAGGCTTGGGAGGACACAGGCGTCCAGGAATTTATCCATTTCTTCCTGATTTACTAGTTTATGTGCATAGAGTTGTTTGTAGTATTCTCTGATGATGGTTTGAATTTCTGTGGAATCTGTGGTGATTTCCTTTATCGTTTTTTATTGCATCTATTTGGTTGTTCTCTTCTTTTTATCAGTCTGGCTAGTGGTCTGTCTATTTTGTTGATCTTTTCGAAAACCAGCTCTTAGATTTATTGATTTTTGAAGGGTTTTTCTTGTCTCTATCTCCTTCAGTTCTGCTCTGATCTTAGTTATTTCTTGTCTTCGGCTAGGTTTTGAGCTTTTTGATCTTGCTCCTCTAGCTCTTTCAATTTTGACGATAGGGTGTCAATTTTGGATCTCTCCACTCTTCTCATGTGGGCACTTATTGCTATATATTTTCCTCTACAGACTGTTTTAAATGTGTCCCAGAGATTCTGGTACGTTGTGTCTTCATTCTCGTTGGTTTCAAAGAACTTCTTTATTTCTGCCTTCATTTCATTGTTTATCCAATCAACATTCAAGAGCCAGTTGTTCAGTTTCCATGAAGCTGTGCGGTTCTGAGTTATTTTCTGAATTCTGAGTTCCAACTTGATTGCACTATGGTCTGAGAGACTGTTTGTTATGATTTCGTTGTTTTGCATTTGCTGAGGAGTGCTTTACTTCCAATTATGTGGTCAATTTTGGAGTAGGTGTGATGTGGTGCTGAGAAGAATGTATATTCTGTGGATTTGGGGTGGAGAGTTCTGTAAATGTCTATCAGGTTTGCTTGTTCCAGGTCTGAGTTCAAGTCCTGATATCCTTGTTAATTTTCTGTCTGGTTGATCTGTCTGCTATTGACAGTGGAGTGTTAAAGTCTCCCACTATTATTGTGTGGGAGTCTAAGTCCTTTGTAAGTCATTAAGAACTTGCCTTATATATCTGGGTGCTCCTACATTGGGTCCATATATATTTAGAATCGTTATCTCTTCTTGTTGTATCGATCCTTTTACCATTATGTAATGACCTTCTTTGTCCCTTTTGATCTTTGTTACTTTAAAGTCTATTTTATCAGAGATGAGAATTGCAACTCCTGCTTTTTTTGCTCTCCATTTGCTTGGTAAATCTTCCTCCATCCCTTTATTTTGAGCCTTTGTGTATCTTTGCATGTGAGGTGGGTTTCCTGGATACAGCACACCGATGGGTTTTGGTTTTTATCCAATTTGCCAGTCTGTGTCTTTTGATTGGTGCATTTAGCCCATTTACATTCAGGGTTAATATTGTTATGTGTGAATTTGATACTGCCATTTTGATGCTAGCTGGCTGTTTTGCCCGTTGGTTCATGTACATTCTTCATTTTGTTGATGGTCTTTAGCATTTGGTATGCTTTTAGGATGGCTGGAACTGGTTGTTTTTCTATGTGTAGTGCCTCTTTCAGGAGCTCTTGTAAAGCAGGCCTAGTGGTGACAAAATCTCTGAGTACTTGCTTGTTCGTGAAGGATTTTATTTTTCCTTCACTTATGAAGCTCAGTTTGGCTGGATATGAAATTCTGGGTTGAAAGCTCTTTCTTTAAGGATGTTGAATATTGGCCCCCACTCTCTTCTGGCTTGTAGAGTCTCTGCCGAGAGATCTGCTGTGAGTCTGATGGGCTTCCTTTGTGGGTGACCTGACCTTTCTCTCTGGCTGCCCTTAGTATTTTCTCCTTCGTTTCAACCCTAGTGAATCTGACGATTATGTGCCTTGGGGTTGCTCTTCTTGCAGAGTATCTTTGTGGTGTTCTCTGTATTTCCTGGAGTTGAGTATTGACCTGTCTTGCTAGGTTGGGGAAATTTTCCTGGATAATATCCTGAAGAGTGTTTTCCAGCTTGGATTCATTCTTCATCACATTCTGGTACACCTATCAAACGTAGGTTGGGTCTCTTCACATAGTCCCACATTTCTTGGAGATTTTGTTCATTCCTTTTGCACTTTTTCTTTAATCTTGGTTTCTCGTTTTATTTCATTGAGTTGATCTTCAACTTGATATTCTTTCTTCTGCTTGGTCAATTCGGCTGTTGAAACTTGTGCATGCTTCAAGTTCTCGTGTTGTGTTTTTCAGCTCCTTCAATTCATTCATATTCCTCTGTTGTCCATTCTCGTTATCAATTCCTCGAATCTTTTTCAAATCTTTTTCTAGGTTCTTAGTTTCTTTGCACTGGTTTAGAACATGTTCCTTTAGCTCACTGAAGTTTCTCATTATCCACTTTCTGAAGTCTGATTCCGTCATTTCGTCACATTCATTCTCCGTCCAGCTTTGTTCCCTTGCTGGTGAGGAGTTTTGGTCCTTTTTGGAGGTGAGGTGTTTTGGTTTCGGTGTTTTCCTCCTTTTGCGCTGGTTTCTTCCCATCTTTATGGATTTATCCGCCTGTCGCCTTAGTATTGGCTGATTTTTCAATTGGGTCTCTGTGTGGACACTGAGATTGTTGATGATGAAGTATTTCTGTTACTTAGTTTTCCTCTAATGATCTATCCTCTGCTGTATGAGTGCTGAGGTCCACCCAGGCCCTGCTTGTCGGGTATACCTGCAGCAGCTGCAGAACAATGAGGGATGATACCAGTTTCTTCTTCTGCTGCCCTTGTTCCAGAATGATGCCAACCAAATGTCAGTCTGATTAGTCCTTTTCTGGGGTGACTCCTTGATATACAGGGGTCAGGAGCTGCTTGAGGAGACAGTCTGTGCTTTATAGGAGCTCCAGTGCTGAGCTGTGAGCTCCGTTGTTCATTCAGGGTTGTTGGGAGGTTGTTTATGTCTGCTGCAATAGAACTCATAAAACACCACTCTTTTTTTTTTTTCACCCTTAGATGCTCTGTCTCAGGGAGTTGGGGCTTTTATGAGTATCTGTTGCACTGTCCTGCCCCACTAGATGGCAGTCTATTCACTATTTGCCTGCCGGGCTCTGACCTGCTGCTGGGCTCCCTTCTGCTGTGGAGCGGAGTCTCTCTGTTATGGCAGGTTGCCTCGGCAACGGCAGGCAGTCCTGGGCGGTACTTAAGTGGGGGTGCACTTCGTCATCAATGGTGGACGCCCCTCCCTGACCGGGCTGCACCGCCCCAGATGCCGGCAACAAAACTCTCAGCCCCAAGCGCCTCCAGTCGCCGCCCTGCTTGTCCCGTGAGCGTGGGACCCGCCGAGCCCGATCACCCAGCTCCCTGCCTCAGAGTCCGTCCTCTCTCTCTCTCTTCCTCTCCCAAGCTGAAAGGTCGACTCTCACTGGCGCCCCAGGAGCCTGCCGATAGGGCACTGGGATCCGTGCGATCTCCCGTGCCGCTGCCCACTACCCCGGCTCAGATCACGCTTCCCAGGAAACTCCTGGTCTGGCTCATTGTCCAAGTCCCGTTCAATCAGATGGACATGCCAATCTGCCCTTCCAAATCTCAGATTGCCGGTTTAACAGGGCACCCAGACCAGTGAGTTCCACGGGCGCGCTGCTGGCCCGGGCCGAAGAGCTGGGAGCCGGCGGTAGCCGGTTGCTAGCTTCGTGTTCTCCCACACCTGGGACTTTCAACGCTCTGTGGGCATAAAAGGAACATCCGAGGATGCGGCTAGGACTCACCCTCTGCGCCTTCACCGAGAGCTGCAATCCTGAGTCACCTCTCTGACGCCATCTTGCCTCCTCCTCCCTTTGTCTTTTATCAGAGATGAATTCTCCTGCTTTTTTTTGCTATTTGCTTGGAAATCTCCATCCTTTATTTTGAGCCTGTGTATCCTTGTTATGTTCTGGATACAGCACACTTTTGTTTTTATCCAATTTGCCAGTCTGTGTCTTTTGATTGGTGCATTTAGCCCATTTACATTTAGGTTAATATTGTTATGTGAATTTGATACTGCCATTTTGATGCTAGCTGGCTGTTTTGCCCACTGGTTCATGTAGATTCTTCATTTTGTTGATGCTCTTAGCATTTGGTATGCTTTTAGGATGGCTGGTACTGGTTGTTTCTTTCTATGTGTACTGCCTCTTTCAGGAGCTCTTGTAAAGCAGGCCTAGTGGTGACAAAATCTCTGAGTACTTGCTTGTTCATGAAGGATTTTATTTTCCTTCACTTATGAAGCTCAGTTTTCCTGGATATGAAATTCTGGGTTGAAAGTTTTCTTTAAGGATGTTGAATATTGGCCCCACTCTCTTCTGGCTTGTAGAGTCTCTGCCAAGAGATCTGCTGTGAGTCTGATGGGCTTCCCTTTGTGGGTGACCCGACCTTTCTCTCTGGCTGCCCTTAGTGTTTTCTCCTTCATTTCAACCTGGTGAACCTGGCGATTAGGTGCCTTGGGGTTTCTCTTCTTGCAGAGTGTCTCTGTGGTGTTCTCTGTATTTCCTGGAGTTGAGTATTGACCTGTCTTTCTAGGTTGAAGAAATTTTCCTGGATAATATCCTGAAGAGTATTTTCCAGCTTGGATTCATTCCCTTCATCACATTCTGGTACACCTATCAAACGTAGGTTGGGTCTCTTCACATAGTCCCTCATTTCTTGGAAATTTTGTTCATTTTTTTTGCGCTTATTTCTCTAATCTTGGTTTCTCGTTTTATTTCATTGAGTTGATATTCGACTTCTGATATTCTTTCTTCTGCTTGGTCAATTTGGCTGTTGAAACTTGTGCATGCTTTGCCAAGTTCTCATGTTGTGTTTTTCAGCTCCTTCAATTCATTCATATTCCTCTCTAAGTTGTCCATTCTTGTTTTGATTTCCTCGAATCTTTTTTCACATGTTTTTCAAGGTTCTTCGTTTCTTTGCACTGATTTAGAACATGTTCTTTAACTCACTGAAGTTTCTCATTATCTACTTTCTGAAGTCTGATTCCATCATTTTGTCACACTCACTCTTCCTCCCTCTTTGTTCCTTTGCTGGTTAGGAGTTTTGTTTCTTTGTAGGAGGAGTGGTGTTTCGATTTTGGGTGTTTTTCTCCTTTTTGCACTGGTTTCTTCCCATCTTTATGGATTTATCCACCTGTCGTCTTAGTAGTTTCTGATTTTTCAATTGGGTCTCTGAGTGGATGCCCAGATTGTTGATGATGAAGTATTTCTGTTACTTAGTTTTCCTTCTAATGGTCTAGCTTCTCTGTTGTACTATTGCTGATGTCCACTCCAGGTCCTGCTTGTCTGGGTTACACCTGTAGCATCTGCGGAACAATGAGGGATGCTTCCAGTTTCTTCTTCTGTTATCTTTCTTCCAGAATGATGCCTGCCAAATGTCAGTCTGATTAGTTCCTTTTTGGGGTGACTCTTTGGATTTACAGGCCTCAGGGAGCTGCTTGAGGAAACGGTCTGTGCTTTATAGGAGCTCCAGTGCTGAGCTGTGAGCTCCGTTGTTCATTCAGTGTTGTTGGGAGGATGTGTTTATGTCTGCTGCAACAGAACTCCTAAAACCCCCCACTTATTTTTCTTCTTAGATGCTCTGTCTCAGGGCGTTGGGGCTTTCTTTATGAGTATCTGTTGCACTGTGCCTGGCTCCAGTCAGCTTCTTCATTGTCCTGACTTTGCTGGAAACTCCACCATTTGCCTGCGTCGCAGGATTTGCCTTGCCTGGATTTGCCTTGCCTGGATTTGCCTTGCCTGGATTTGCCTTGCCTGGATTTGCCTTGCCTGGATTTGCCTTGCCTGGATTTGCCTTGCCTGGATTTGCCTTGCCTTGCCTGGATTTGCCTTGCCTTGCCTTGCCTTGCCTGGATTTGCCTTGCCTTGCCTGGATTTGCCTTGCCTTGCCTTGCCTGGATTTGCCTTGCCTGGATTTGCCTTGCCTGGATTTGCCTTGCCTTGCCTGGATTTGCCTTGCCTTGCCTGGATTTGCCTTGCCTTGCCTTGCCTTGCCTGGATTTGCCTTGCCTGGATTTGCCTTGCCTTGCCTTGCCTGGATTTGCCTTGCCTTGCCTTGCCTTGCCTTGCCTGGATTTGCCTTGCCTTGCCTGGATTTGCCTTGCCTTGCCTGGATTTGCCTTGCCTTGCCTTGCCTTGCCTTGCCTTGCCTGGATTTGCCTTGCCTTGCCTTGCCTTGCCTTGCCTGGATTTGCCTTGCCTGGATTTGCCTTGCCTTGCCTGGATTTGCCTTGCCTGGATTTGCCTTGCCTGGATTTGCCTTGCCTGGATTTGCCTTGCCTTGCCTGGATTTGCCTTGCCTTGCCTTGCCTTGCCTTGCCTGGATTTGCCTTGCCTGGATTTGCCTTGCCTGGATTTGCCTTGCCTTGCCTTGCCTGGATTTGCCTTGCCTTGCCTTGCCTTGCCTGGATTTGCCTTGCCTTGCCTTGCCTTGCCTGGATTTGCCTTGCCTTGCCTGGATTTGCCTTGCCTGGATTTGCCTTGCCTTGCCTTGCCTGGATTTGCCTTGCCTGGATTTGCCTTGCCTTGCCTTGCCTGGATTTGCCTTGCCTGGATTTGCCTTGCCTGGATTTGCCTTGCCTTGCCTTGCCTGGATTTGCCTTGCCTGGATTTGCCTTGCCTTGTCTTGCCTGGATTTGCCTTGCCTGGATTTGCCTTGCCTTGCCTGGATTTGCCTTGCCTGGATTTGCCTTGCCTTGCCTTGCCTGGATTTGCCTTGCCTGGATTTGCCTTGCCTTGCCTTGCCTGGATTTGCCTTGCCTTGCCTTGCCTGGATTTGCCTTGCCTGGATTTGCCTTGCCTTGCCTTGCCTGGATTTGCCTTGCCTGGATTTGCCTTGCCTTGCCTTGCCTTGCCTGGATTTTCTTGCCTGGATTTGCCTTGCCTTGCCTTGTATCTCAATTTGCATGCCTGGGTTTGCCTTGCCTTGCCTTGCCTGGATTTGCCTTGCCTGGATTTGCCTTGCCTTGCCTTGCCTTGCCTGGATTTGCCTTGTTTTGCCTTGCCTGGATTTGCCTTGCCTGGATTTGCCTTGCCTTGCCTGGATTTGCCTTGCCTGGATTTGCCTTGCCTTGCCTGGATTTGCCTTGCCTTGCCTTGCCTTGCCTGGATTTGCCTTGCCTGGATTTGCCTTGCCTTGCCTGGATTTGCCTTGCCTTGCCTGGATTTGCCTTGCCTTGCCTTGCCTTGCCTGGATTTGCCTTGCCTTGCCTTGCCTTGCCTGGATTTGCCTTGCCTTGCCTTGCCTTGCCTTGCCTGGATTTGCCTTGCCTGGATTTGCCTTGCCTGGATTTGCCTTGCCTTGCCTGGATTTGCCTTGCCTGGATTTTCTTGCCTGGATTTGCCTTGCCTGGATTTGCCTTGCCTTGCCTTGCCTGGATTTGCCTTGCCTTGCCTGGATTTTCATTGCCTGCATTTGCCTTGCCTGGATTTGCCTTGCCTGGATTTGCCTTGCCTGGATTTGCCTTGCCTTGTCTTGCCTGGATTTGCCTTGCCCATATTTGTCTTGGCTTGCCTTGCCTGGATTTGCCTTGCCTGGATTTGCCTTGCCTTGCCTGGATTTGCCTTGCCTGGATTTGCCTTGCCTTGCCTTGCCTGGGTTTGCCTTGCCTTGCCTGGTTTGCATTACTT
>JAKFGQ010000065.1:0-77728 GCA_021498475.1 Saguinus midas | reverse complement strand
TGCCCACTACTGGCTCAGATCACACTTCCCAGGAAACTCCTGGTCTGGCTCATTGTCCAAGTCCCGTTCAATCAGATGGACATGCCAATCTGCCCTTCCAAATCTCAGATTGGTTTAACAGGGCACCCAGACCAGTGAGTTCCATGCCGGGTCCCACTGCGGCACCGGCCGAAGAGGCCACGTGAGCTGGCTGTGTTAGCTGGTTGTACTAGCATCCTGTGTCTCTCCACACCTGGGACTTTCAATGCTCTTTGGGCAAAAGGTCCCTGGAATTGCCTTGCCTGGAATTGCCTGGAATTGCCTTGCCTGGAATTGCCTTGATAGGGTGTATATTGCTTTGCCTGCAATTGCCTTGCCTGAAATATCGTTCCCTGAAATTTCCTTGCCTGAGATTGCCTGGTTGCCTTTTCTAGATTTTTCTGGCCTGGAATTGCCTTGCCTGGAATTTCCTTGCCAGAATGCCTGGAATTGCCTTGACTGGAATTGTTTTTTTGGAATTACTTTGCCTGTAATTGCCTGGAATTGTCATTACTAGAGTTTTTTGGAATTGCCTTGCCCTGAGTTGCCTGAAATTTTTTTGCCTAAAATTGCCTTTTGTGGAATAGCCTAGAAATTCCTTGCCTGAAATTTCCTTGCCAGAAATTGATTTAATTGCATGGTCTGGAATTGCTTTGTTTGAAATTGTTTTGCCTAGAGTTGCTTAGCCTGGATTTACCTGGAATTTCCTTGCCTTGGATAGCCTTGCTTGTATATGACTAGAATTTCCTTGGCTGTAATTGCTTTACCTGAAACTGTCTGGAAATTCTATGCCTGGAATATCCGTGCCTGGAATTGCCTGGAATTGACTTCTCTGGAATTGCCAAAAATTGCCTTGCCTAAAATTGTTTTTCCTGAAATTTTCTGGAATTGCCTTGCCTGGAATTGGCTTCCCTGGAGTTGCCTGAAATTGCCTTGCCAGGACTTGCCTTTTTTGGAATTGACAATAAAAACCTTGCCTGAAATTGTTTTGACTAAATTTGGCTTTAATTGCCTTGCCTGGAATTGCCTGAAATTGCCTCGCCTCGAATTGCCTTGCCTGAAATTGATTGGAATTGCCTTTTCTGTAATTGCCTTGCCTGAAATTGTCTTGGCTGGAATTGCTTGGAATTCTCTTTCCTAGAATAGTTTTGCCTGAAATTGCCTTGCCTGGAATTGCCTAAAAATACCATGCCTGATTTGCCATGCCTGGAATATCATGGAATTGTTTTTCTGGAATTGCCTTGCCTTTAATTGCCTAAACTTCCCTTGCCTAAAATTTTATTGCTTGTAATTGCCTGGAATTGCCTCACCTGGGATTGCCTTGCTGAGAATTGATTAGAATTGCCTTTCCTGTAATTTTCTTTGCCTGGAAATGCCTGGAATAGCCTTGCCTGAAATTGCCTGGTATTGCCTTTTCTGAAATTGCCTTGTTTATACTTGCCTGGAATTGATTTGCCTTGAATTGCCATATTTTGAGTTAATTAGAATTGCCTTGCCTGGAATTGCCTTGCCTAGATTTGCCTGGAATTGCTTCGCCTAAAATTGCTTTGCCTGAATTTGCATGGAATTGCCTTGCCTGGAATAGCCTTGCCTAGAATTGCCTGGATTGCCTCACCTGGCGTTGCCTTGAATTGCCTTCTCAGAAATTGTTTCGCCAAAAATTGCCTTGCCTGGAAGTGCCTTCATTTGCCTTGCTTTGAATATTTTTTTCCTGGAGTTTTCTTGACTGAAATTGCCTGAAGTTGCCTAGCCTGAATTTTCTTTTCCTGAAATTTCCTCAAATTTCTTTGCCTGAATTGCTTTGCCTGGAATTTCCTTGGCTGGAATTGGTTGGAATTGCCTTGCCTGGAATAGCTCTGCCTTGAATGGCCTACAATTACTTTGCCTGGAACTGCCTTGCCTGGAATTGCTTGGAATTGCCTTGCCTTGAATAGGCTATTTTGAAATTGCCTGGAATTGCGTTGACTAAAATTGCCTTGCCTGTAATTGCCTGGAAATATCATGCCTGATTAGTCGTGCTTGGAATTGCCTGGAATTGCCTTGACTAAAATTGCCTTGCCTGCAATTGCCTGGGAATACCATGCCTGATTAGTCGTGCCTGGAATTGCCTTTTCTAGAATTTCCTTGACTTGAACTGGGTAGAATTGCTTTGCCTGAAATTGCCTTTCATGGAATTCCCTGGAATTGCCTCTCCTAAAATTGCTTTGCCTGGAATTGATTGGACTTGCCTTCACTGGAATTTCCCTGCCTATAATTGCCTGGAACTGCCTTGTCTGGAATTGCCTTGCCTGAAATTGCCTGGAATTTCTGTACTTGTAATTGTTTTGCCTGAAATTGCCTGGAATTTTCTTGCCTATAATTGACAATTTTGGAATTGAGAAAAAATGCCTTGCCTGGAACTGCCTTGCCTGGAATTCGCTTAAATTGCCTTACCTGGAATTGCCTGAAATTGCTTTGCCAGGAATTTATTGGAATTGCTTTTCCTGGAATTGTCTTGCCTGGAATTGCCTTGCCTGAAATTGCCTGAAATTTCATTAACTAGAATGGCCGTCTTTGGAATTGTGTAGAAATGCCTTGCCTGAAAGTGCCTTGCCTGTAATTAGCTTTAATTGTGTTTCCTGGAGTTGCCTGGAATTGCCTCACCTGGGATTGTATTGCCGGGAATTGATTGAAATTGACTTTCCTGTAATTTTCTTGTGTGGAAATGCCTGGAATTGCCTTGCCTGGAATTGCCTGGAATTGCCTTTTCTGGAATTGCTTTGCCTATAGTTGCCTGGAAGTGATTTGCCTGGAATTTTCTATTCTGGAATTGCTTTTCCTTGAGTTAATTAGAATTGCCTTGCCTGGAATTGCCTTGCCTGGGTTTTCCTGGAACTGCTTGACCTGTAATTGCTTTGCCTGGAATTGATTGGACGTGCTTTTAGTGAAATTTTCTTGCCTGAAATTGCATTGCCTGGAATTGATTATTCTTGCCTCTACTGGAAGTGCCTTGCCTGGAATTCCCTTAAATTGCCTTAACTCGAATTGCCTTTCCTAGAATTGCTTGGAATTGCTTTACCTGAAATTTTTTTTCCTGGAATTTCCTGGAATTTGTTTGCCAAGAATTGCCTTCTTTGAAATTGCATAAAAATGCCTTGCTTGGAATTGTCTTGCCTGAAATCTGCTTTATTTGCTTTGCCTGGAATTGCCTTGCCTGGGATTGCCTTGCTGAGAATTGATTGGAATTGCATTTTCTGTAATTTTCTTGCCTGAAATTTCCTGAAAATCACTTGCCTGGGATTGCCTGTAATTGCCTGTTTTGGAATTTTCTTGCCTGGAGTTTTCTGAAATTGACTTACCTGAAATTGCCTTTTCTGGAATTGCCTTGCCTTTAATTGCCTAGAATTGCCTTCCGTGGAATTGCCTGAAATTGCCTTTTCTGGAATTACCTTGCCAGGAGTTGCCTGAAATTGACTTGTTTGGAATTGCCTTCTCTGGAATTGCCTTTTCTCGAATTGGATAAAATTGTTTTGCCTGAAATTGCCTTGCCTGAGTATTTTTGGAATTGCTTCACCTTAAATTGCTTTGCCTGGAATTTATTGTACTTGCTTTTTCTGGAAATCCTTGCCTGGAATTGCCTGGATTGCCTTGCCTGGAATTGCCTTGCCTAGAAATGTGTTTTCTGGGATTTCCTTGCCTGGAATTGCCGTTTTTGAAATTGCGTGGAAATGCTTTGCCTGGAATTGCTTTGCCTGTAATTCCCTTTAATTGCGTTGCCTGGAATAGCCTTTGCAGGAATTGACTGGAATTGTCTTTCCTGTAATTGTCTTGCTTAGAAATGCCTGGAATTGCGTTTTCCAGAATTGCCTGAAATTGCCTTGCCAGGACTTGCCTTGCCTGGTGTTCCCTGGAATAGACTTGCCTGGAATTGCCTTTTCTGGAATTGCCTAGAAATGTTTTGCTTGAATTTTGCTTGCCTGAAATTGCCTAGAATTGCCTTGCCTGAAATTGACAGTCCTGGAATTTCCTGAAATTGCCTTGCCTTGTATTGTTTTGCCTGGAGTTGTCTAGATTTGCCTGGAATTGCCTTGCCTGGATTTGCATGAAATTGCCTTTCCTGGAATAGCCTTGGCTAGAATTGCCTGGATTGTCTCTCCTGGTATTGCCTGGTATTGCCTTGTCGGATACTGTTTTGCCAAAAATTGCCTTGCCTGGAAGTGCCTTTAATTGCCTTGCTTCGAATATTTTTGCCTGGAGTTTCCTTGCCTGAAATTGGCTGGAGTTGCCTAGCCTGGAATTTTTTTTTTCTGAAATTCCCTCGAATATCTTTGCCTGGAGATGCCTTGCCTGGAATTGCCTTGCTTGTAATTGCCTTGCCTTAAATTGCCTAGCCTGGATTCTCATGAAACTTCCATGCCAGAAATTGCCTTACCTGGAATTCCCTGTATTGCCTTGCCTGTAATTACCCTGGCTGTAATTGGCTGGAATTGCCTTGCCTGGAATTGCTCTGTCTTGAATGGCCTACAATTACTTTGCCTGGAACTGCCTGGCCTGGAATTGCTTGGAATTACCTTGCCTGTAATAGCCTTGCCTGAAATTGCCTAAAATTTCATTGACTAAAATTGCCTTGCCTGGAATTGCCTGGAAATATTATGCCTAATTAGTCGTGCCTGGAATTGCCTTTTCTAGAATTTCCTTGCGTTGAATTGGGTAGAATTGCCTTGCCTGAAATTGCCTTTCCTGGAATTGCCTGGAAATGCCTCTTCTGAAATTGCTTTGCTGGAATTGATTGGACTTGCTTTTATTGAAATTTTCCTGTCTAGGATTGCCTGGAATTGCCTTGCCTGGAATTGCTTTGCCTGAAATTGCTTTACCTGGAATTTTTTGCCTGGAATTGCCTGAAATTTTCTTGCCTATAATTGACAAGTTTGAAAATGCGAAAAAATGCCTTGCCTGGAAGTGCCTTGCCAGGAATTCGTTTAAATTGCCATGCCTGGAATTGCCTGGAATTGCCTTGCCTGTAATTTTCTTGCCTGGAGTTGCCTGGAATTGACTTGCCTGGAATTGCCTTTTCTGGAATTGCTTGGAAATGCAAAGCCTGGAATTTCCTTGACAGGAATTGTCTTTTATGGCCTTGCCTGGGATTGCTTTCCCTGGAATTGCCCTGCCTGTGATTGCCTAAAATTGCCTTTCCTGGATTTGCTTGTCCTGGAATTGCCTTGCCCAGAATGCCTGGAATTGCCTTGACTGAAATTGGTTTCTTTGGAATTACCTTGCCTGTAATTGCCTGGAATTGTTTTCCTAGAGTTTTTTAGAATTGCCTTGCCTTGAGTTGCCTTGCCTGGATTTACCTGGAATTGCTTTGCCTGGAATTGATTGGTCTTGCTTTTACTGGAATTGCCTTGCCTAGACTTTCTTGCCCAGAATTGCCTTGCCTGGAATTCCCTTTTTTGAAATTGCATAGAAATGCTTTGCCTGGAATTGCCTTGCCTAAAATTCGCTTCAATTGCGTTGCTTGTAATAGCCTCGCCTGGAATTGTTTGGCCGGGATTTGATTGAAATTGCCTTTCCTGTAATTGTCTTGCTTAAAAATGCCTAGAGTTTTCTTGCCTCGAATTTTCTAAAATTGCCTTGCCAGTAATTGCCTTGCCTAGAATTGCCTGGAATTTGATTTTTTGGAGTTGCCTTGCCGGGAATTGCCTGAAATTGTCTTGCCTAGAGTTTCCTGGAATTGCCTTGCCTTGAGTTGCCTCAAATTACCTTGTCTGGAATTGCCTGGAATTACTTTTCCTGGAATTTCCTTGCCTGAAATTGCCTGGAATTTTCTTAACTAGAATGGACTTCTTTGGAATTGCGTAGAAATTCCTTGCCTGGAAGTGCCTTGCCTGTAATTAGCTATAATTGTGTTTCCTGGAGTTGCCTGGAATTGCCCTGCCTGGATTTACTTGGAATTGCTTGGCCTGAAATTGTTTTGCCTGGAATTTATTGTACTTGCTTTTTCTGAAAATTTCTTGCCTAGAATTTCCTGTCATTGCCTTGCCTAAAATTACCTTGCCTAGAAATGTGTTTCCTGGGATTTCCTTGCCTGGAATTGCCTTCTTTGAAATTGCATAGAAATGCTTTGCTGGAATTGCCTTGCCTGAAATTCTCTTTAATTGCCTTGCCTGGAATCGCCTCGCCTGGAATTGCCTTTACTGTAATTGTCTTGCTTAGAAATGCCTGGAATTGCATTGTCTGGAATTGCATGGAATTGCCTTGCCAGGAATTGCCTTGCCTAGGGTTGCCTAAAGTTGACTTGCCTGGAATTGCCTTGTCTGTAATTGCCTGGAAATGTTTTGCCTGAAATTTGCTTGCCTGGAATTGCCGAGAATTACCTTGCCTGAAATTCAGTCATGGAATTTTTTGGAATTGCCTTGCCTTGTATTGCTCTGCCTGGCGTTGCCTGAAATTGCCTTGCCTGGATTTGCCTGAAATTGTTTTTCCTGAATTTGCATGGAATTCCCTTGCCTGGAATAGCCTTGCCTAGAATTGCCTGGATTGCCTCGCCTGGTATTGCCTGGAATATTTTTGTCAGAAAATGTTTTGCCAGGCATTGCCTTGCCTGGAAGTGCCTCTAATTGCCTTGCTTCGAATATTTCTACCTGGAGTTTCCTTGCCTGAAATTGCCTGGAGTTGCCTAGCCTGGATTTTTTTTTCTGAAGTTTCCTCGAATTTCTATGCCTGTAGATGCCTTGCCAGGAATTGCCTGAAATTGCCTTTCCTTCATTTTCCTGGCCTGGAATTGCCTTTTCTAAAATTGATTTTTTTTTTTTGAAATTACTTTGCCTGTAATTGCCTGGAATTGTTTTCCGAGTTTTTGGAATTGCCTTGCCTTGAGTTGCCTGAAATTTTCCTGCCTTAAATTGCCTTTTGTGGAATTGCATAGAAATTTTTTGCCTGGAATTGCCCTGCCAGAAATTGGTTTAATTGCATTGCCTGGAATTGCCTTGTTTGGAATTGCCTTGCCTCAAATTGCCTAGCCTTGATTTACCTGGAATTGCCTTGCCTGCTATAGCCTTGCCTGGAAATGCATGGAATTGCCATGGCTGTAATTGCTTCGCCTGGAAATGCCTGGAAATTCCATACCTGGAATATCTGTGCCTGGAATTGCTTAAAATTGCCTTGCCTAAAATTGCCTAAAAATACCATGCCTGATTTGCAGTGCCTGGAATAACATGAAATTGCCTTTTCTGGAACTGCCTTGCCTTGAATTGCCTACACTTTCCTTGCCTGAAATTATATTGTCTGTAATTGCCTGGAATTGCCTCGCCTGTGATTGCCTTGCCGGGAGTTGATAAGAATTGCCTTTCCTGTAATTTTCTTTGCCTGGAAATGCTTGGAATTGCCTTGCCTGGAATTGCCTGCTATTGCCTTTTCTGGAATTGCCTTTCCGATGGTTGCCTGGAATTGATTTTCCTGGAATTGCCTTTTCTAAAATTGCTTTTTTTTGAGTTATTTAGAATTGCCTTGCCTGAAATTGCCTTGCCTGGATTTGCCTGGAATTACTTCGCCTACAATTGCTTTGCCTGGAATTGATTGGACTTCCTTTCACTGGAATTATCTTGCCTGGAATTGCCTGGAATTGCCTTGCCTAGATCTTTTTGCCCAGAATTCTATTGCCTGGAATTGCCTTTCTTGACATAATGTAGTAATGCTTTGCCTGGAATTTCCTTGCCTGAAATTCACTTCAATTGCGTTGCTTGGAATTGCCTCGCCTGGAATTGTTTTGTCGGGAATTGATTGAAATTGCCTTTTCTGTAATTTTCTTGCTTAGAAATGCCTGGACTTGCCTTGCCTCGAATTTTCTGGAATTGCCTTGCCAGGAATTGCCTTACCTAGAATTGCTGGGAGTGTGCTTTCTGGAATGCCTTGCCTAAAGTTTTTTGAAATTGCCTAGCCTTGAGTTGCCTCAATTACCTTCCCTAAAATTGCCTGGAATTGTTTTACCTGGAATTTTCTTGCCTGGAATTGCCTGGAATTTTCTTAACTAGAATGGACTTCTTTGGAATTGCGTAGAAATGCGTTGTCTGGAAGTGCCTTGCCTGTAATTTGCTTTAATTGTGTGTCCTTGAATTGCCTCTCCTGGGACTGCATTGCAGAGAATTTATTGAAATTCCCTTTTCTAGAATTTTCTTGTCTGAAAATGCCTGGAATTGCCTTGCCTGGAATTGCTTGAAATTGCCTTTTCTGGAATTGCCTTGCCTATAGTTGCCTGGAAGTGATTTGCCTGGAATTTCCTTTTCTGGAATTGCCTTGCCTTGAGTTAAACAGAATTGCCTTGCCTGTATTTTCCTGGAATTGCTTCGCCTGAAATTGCTTTGCCTGGAATTGATTGCTCATGCTTTTAGTGAAATTTTCTCGCCTGAAATTGCCTTGCCTGGAATTGATTGATTTTGCCTCTACTGGAATTGCCTTGCCTGAAATTCTTTGAAATTGCCTTGCCTCAAAGTGCCTTGCCTGAAGTTGCCTGGAATTGCTTTACCTGAAATGTTTTTGCCTGGAATTGCCTGGAATTTTTTTGCCTAGAATTTTTTCTTTTTTCTTTTTTTTGTAATTGCGTAGAAATACCTTGCCTGGAATTGCCTTGCCTAAAATTTGCTTTGATTGCATTGCCTGAAATTGCCTGGAATTTCCTCGCCTGGGATTGCCTTGCTTGAAATTGATTAGAAATGCCTTTTCTGTAATGTGCTTGCCTGGAATTTTCTGAAAATCTCTTGCCTGGGATTGCCTGGAATTGCCTTTTCTGAAACTGCCTTGCCTGGAGTTTCCTGGAATTGCCTTGCCTTGAATTGATTTTTCTGGAATTGCCTTGCCTTTAATTGCCTAAAATTGCCTTGGTTGGAATTGCCTTGAATTGACTTTTCTGAAATTACCTTGCCTAGAGATGCCTGGAATTGACTTGTTTAGAATTACCTTATTTGGAATTGCCTTTCCTTGAATTACATTGAATTGCCTTGCCTGAAATTGCCTTGCCTGAAATTTAATGTACTGACTTTTTCTGGATATGCCTTGCATGGAATTGCCTGGCATTGCCTTGCCTGGAATTTCCTTGCCTAGAAATGTGTTTCCTGGGATTTCCTTTTCTGGAATTGCCTTTTGTGAAATTGTGTAGAAATGCTTTGCCTTGAATTGCCTTGCCTCGAATTCACTTTAATTGTGTTGCCTGGCATGGCCTTACCTGGAATTGCCTTTCCTAGAAATGTGTTTCCTGAAATTTTCTTGCCTGGAATTGCCTTTTGTGAAATTGCATAGAAATGCTTTGCCTGGAATTGCCTTGCCTGAAATTAGCTTTAATTGTGTTGTCTGGAATTGCATCGCCTGAAATTGCCTTTGTGAGAATTGATTGGAATTGCCTTTCCTGTAATTTTCTTGCTTAAAAATGCCTGAAATTGCGTTGTCCAGAATTGCCTGGAATTGTCTTGCCAAAAATTGCCTTGCTTGAGATTGACTGTAATTGACTTGCCTGCTATTGCCTTTTCTGTAATTGCCTCGCCTATAGTTGCCTGGAATTGGTTTGCCTGGAATTGCCTTTTCTGGAATTGCCTTTCCTTGAGTTAATCAGTATTGCCTTGCCTGGAATTGCCTTGCCTGGATTTGCCTGAAATTGCTTTGCCTGGAATTGCCTTTTGAAATTGTGTAGAAATGCTTTGCCTGGAATTGCCTTGCCTGGAATTCGCTTCAATTGCTTTGTTTGGAATTGCCTTGCCTGGAATTATTTTGCCGGGAATTCATTGAAATTGCCTTTCCTGTAATTGTCTTGCTTAGAAATGCCTGGAATTGCCTTGCCTCAAATTTCATGGAATTGACTTTCCAGGAATTGCCTTGCCTATAATTGCCTGGAATTTTTTTTTCCTGAAATTGCCTTGCCTAGATTTTTCTGGAATTGCCTTGCCTTGAGTTGCCTCAAATTACCTTGCCTGGAATTGCCTGGAATTGCTTTACCTAGAATTGCCTTGCCTGGAATTGCCTGGAATTTCCTTAGGTAAAATGGCCTTTTTTGGAATTGCGTAAAAATGCCTTGCCTGGAAGTGCCTTGCCTGTAATTGCCTGTTTTGGAATTACCTTGCCTATAATTGCATGTCCTGTAATTGCCTGAAATTGCCTCACCTGAGATTGCATTGCCAGGAATTGATTGAAATTGTGTTTCCCGTAATTTACTTTTTTGGAAATGCCTGGAATTGCCTGTTTTGGAATTACCTTGCCTATAGTTGACTGAAATTGATTTGCCTGGAATTGCCTTGCCTGAAATTTGCTTTAATTGAGTTGTCTGGAATTGCCTCGCCTGGAATTGCCTTTGCGGAATTGATTGGAATTGGTTTTTTTTGTAAATGACTTTCTTAGAAATGCCTGGAATTGCATTATCTGGAATAGCCTGGAATTGCCTTGCCAGGAATTGCCTTGCCTGGGGTTGCCTGGAATTGATTTGCCTGGAATTGCCTAGAATTGCCTTGCCTGAAATTGACAGTCCTGAAATTTTTTGGAATTGCCTTGCCTTATATTGCTTTGCCTGGAGTTGCCTAGAATTGCCTTGCCTGGATTTGCCTGGAATTGCCTTGCCAGGTATTACCTAGCCTGGGGTTACCTGGAATTGACTTGCCTGGAATTGAATTTTCTGGAATTGCCTAAAAATGTTTTGCCTGAAATTTTCTTGACTGGAATTGCCTAAAATTGCCTTGCCTGAAATAGACTTCTCAAAAATTGCCTGGAATTGCGTTGACTGAAATTGTCTTGCCTGGAATTGCCTGGAAATATCATGCCTGATTAGTCCTGCTTCGAATTGGCTGGAATTGCCTTGGCTAAAATTGCCTTGCCTGGGATTGCTTGGAAATACCATGCCCGAGTAGTTTTCCCTGGAATTGCCTTTTCTAAAATTTTCTTGCCTTGAATTGGGTAAAATTGTTTTGACTGAAATTGGTTTTTTTTTGGAATTATCTTGCCTGTAATTGCCTGGAATTGTTTTTCCTATAGTTTTGGAATTGCCTTGCATTGAGTTGCCTGAAATATTTTTAACTAAAATTGCATTTTGTGGAATTGCTAAGAAATTGCTTGCCTAAAATTGCCTTGCCAGAAATTGGTTTAATTGCATTGCCTGGAATTGCCTTGTTTGAAATTGCCTTGCCTCAAATTGCCTAGCCTGGATTTACCTGGAATTGTTTTGCCTGGTATAGCCTTGCCTGGAAATGCCTGGAATTGCCTTGGCTGTAATTGCTTTGCCTGGAATTGACTGGAAATTCCATGCCTGGAATATCCGTGCCTGAAATTGCCTGGAATTGACTTCCCTGTAATTGTGTTGCCTGTAATTGTCTAAAATTGACTTGCCTAAAATTGCCTTTCCTGGAATTTCCTGGAATTGCCTTGCCTAAAACTGGCTTGCCTGGAGTTGCCAAAAATTGCCTTGCTAGAACTGCCTTTTATGGAATTGCCAGTAAATACCCACCTGCAATGCCTTGCCTAAATTTGGCTGTAATATCCTTCCCTCGAATTGCCTGAAATTGCATCACCTCAGATTGCCTTGCTTGAAATTGATTGGAATTGTCTATTGTGTAATTGTCTTGCCTGGAATTGCCTTGCCTGGAATTGCTTGAAATTGTCTTGCCTTGAATAACCTTGCCTGTAATTGCCTTGCCTGAAATTGCCTAAGAATACCATGCCTAATTTGCCATGCCTGAAATAACATGGAATTTCCTTATCTGGAATTGCCTTGCCTTGAATTGCCTAGACTTTTCTTGCCTAAAATTTTATTGTCTGTAATTGCCTGGAATTGCCTCGCCTGGGATTGCATTGCCAAGAATTGATTAGAATTGCCTTTCCTGTAATTTTCTTTGCCTGGAAATGCCTGGAATCACCTTTCCTGGAATTGCCTGGTATTGCTTTTTCTGGAATTGCCTTGCCTATAGTTGCCTGGAATTGATTTGCCTGGAATTGCCTTTTCTGGAATTGCCTTTTCTTGAGTGAATTAGAATTGCCTTGCCTGGAATTTCCTTGCCTGGATTTGCCTGGAATTGCTTCGCCTGAAATTGCTTTGCCTGGAATTGATTGGACTTGCTTTTACTGGAATTGCCTTGCTGAAATTGCCTTGCCTAGACATTTCTGCCCAGAATTGCCTTGCCTGGAATTGCCTTTTTTTAAATTGCATAGAAATGCTTTGCCTGGAATTGCCTTGGCTGAAATTCGCTTCAGTTGCATTGCTTGGAATTGCCTCGCCTGGAATTGTTTTGCCGGGAATTGATTAAAATTGTCTTTCCTGTCATTTTTTTGCTTAGAAATGCCTGGAATTTCTTTGCCTCGAATTTCCTGGAATTGCCTTGCCAGGAATTGCCTTGCCTAGAGTTGCCTGGAATTTGCTTCCTGTAATTGCCTTGCCTGGAATTGCCTGTAATTGCCTTGCCTAGAGTTTCTTGGAATTGCCTTGCCTTGAGTTGCCTCAAATTACCTTGCCTGGAATTGCCTGGAATTGCTTTACCTGGAATTTTCTTGGCTGGAGTTGCCTGGAATTTTCTTAACTAGAATGGTCTATTTTGGAATTGCTTAAAAATGCCTTGCCTGGAAGTGCCTTGTCTTTAATTTGCTTTAATTATGTGTCCTGGAATTGCCTGGAATTGCCTCGCCTGGGATTACATTGCCGAAAATTAATTAAAATTGCCTTTCTTGTAATTTTTTTGTCTGAAAATGCCTGGAATTGTCTTGCCTGAAATTTTCTGAAATTGCCTTGCCTATTGTTGCCTGAAATTGATTTGCCTGCAATTGCCTTTTCTGGAATTACCTTGCCTTGAGTTAAGTAGAATTGCCTTGCCTGGATTTGCCTGGAATTGCTTCACCTGAAATTGCTTTGCCTTGAATTGACTGGACGTGTTTTAGTGAAATTTCCTCGCCTGAAATTGCCTTGCCTCGAATTGATTGGTCTTTCCTCTACTGAAATTGCCTTACGTAAAATTTCCTGAACTGCCTTGACTCAAATTGCCTTGCCTGGAATTGCCTGGAGTTGCTTTGCCTTAAATTATTTTGCCTGGAATTGCCTGAAATTTTCTTCCCTAGAATTGCCTTCCTTAAAATTGCATAGAAATGCCTTGCCCGGAATTGCCTTGCCTAAAATTTGCCTTAATTGCTTTGCCTGGAATTGCCTGAAATTGCCTCGCCTGGGATTGCCTTGCTGGGAATTGATTGAAATTGCCTTTTCTGTAATATTCTTGCCTAGAATTTCTGGCAAATTCTTTGCCTGGGATTGCCTGGAATTGCCTTTTCTGAAATTGTCTTGCCTGGGGTTTCCTGGAATTGACTTACCTGGAATTGCTTTTTCTGGAATTGCCTTGCCTTGAAATGCCTAGAATTGCCTTGCATGGAGTTGCCTGGAATTGCCTTTTCTGAAATTACCTTGCCTGGAGTTGCCTGGAATTGACTTGTTTGGAATTGCCTTCTCTGGAATTGCCTTTCCTCAAATTGCATAGAATTGCCTTGCCTGAAATTGCCTTGCCTGGATCTTCCTGGAATTGCTTTGCCTGAAATTGCTTTGCCTGGAATTTATTGTACTTGCTTTTTCTGGAAATGCTTTGCCTGGAATTTTCTGCCATTTCCTTGCCTGGAATTGCCTTGCCTAGATATATTTTTCCTGGAATGTTTTTGCCTAAAATTGTTTTTTAAAAAATTGCATAGAAATGCTTTGCCTGGAATTGCCTTGCCTGGAATTCACTTTAATTGCGTTGCCTGGAATTGCCTCGCTTGGAATTGACGTTGTGTAAATTGATTGGAATTGCCTTTCCTGTAATTGTCTTGCTTAGAAATGCCTGGAATTGTGTTTTCCAGAATTGCCTGGAATTGCCTTGCCAGGAATTGCCTTGCCTTGAGTTGCCTGCAATTTTCTTGCCTAAAATTGCCTTTTGTGGAATTGCCTAGAAATTCCTTGCCTGGAATTGCCTTGCCAGAAATTGGTTTAAGTGCATTGCCTGGAATTGCCTTGTTTGGAATTGCCTTGCCTCGAATTACCTAGCCTGGATTTACCTGGAATTGCTTTTCCTGGTATAGCATTGCCTATAAATTCCTAAAATTGCCTTTGCTGTAATTGCTTTGCATGGAATTTCCTGGAATTTCCATGCCTGGAATATCCGTGCCTGGAATTGCCTGGAATTGGCTTCCCTGAAATTGACTTGCCTGGAATTGCCTAAAATTGCCTTGCCTAATATTGCTTTTCCTGGAATTTTTTGGAATTGCCTTGCCTGGAATTGGCTTTCCTGGAGTAGCCTGAAATGCCTTGCCATAAATTGCCTTTTATGAAATTGCCAATAAATATCTTGCTGGAATTGTCTTGTCTAAATTTGGCTTTAATTGCCTTGCCTGGAATTGCCTGAAATTGCCACACCTCAAATTGCCTTGCCTGGAAATGATTGGAATTGCCTTTTCTGTAATTGCCTTGCCTGGAATTGCTTGAAATTTCCTTGCCTAGAATATTTTTGCCTGTAATTGCCTTGCTGGAAATTGCCGTGCCTGGAATTGCCTAAGAATACCATGCCTGATTTGCCGTGACTGGAGTAGCATGAAATTGCCTTTCCTGGAATTGCCTTGCTTTGAATTGCCTAAACATTCCTTGCCTAAAATTTTATTGTCTGTAATTGCCTGGAATTTCCTCGACTGGAATTGCCTTGCCGGGAGTTGATTAGAATTACCATTCCTGTAATTTTCTTTCCTGAAAATGCTTGGAATTGCATTTTCTAAAATATCCTGGTATTGCCTTTTCTGGAATTGCCTTGCCTATAGTTGCCTTGAATTGATTTGCCTGCAATTACCTTTTCTTGAGTTAATTAGAATTGCCTTGCCTGGAATTGTCTTCCCTGGAATTGACTGGAATTGCTTCGCCTGAAATTGCTTTGCCTGGAATTCATTGGAGTTGCTTTTACTGGAATTGCCTCACCTGAAATTGCCTGGAATTGCCTTGCCTAGACTTTCTTACCCAGAATTGGCTTGCCTGGAATTGCCTTTTTAGAAATTGCGTAGAAGTGCTTTGCCTGGAATTGCCTTGCATGGAATTCACTTCAATTGCGTTGCTTGGAATTGCCTCGCCTGGAATTGTTTTGCCAGGAGTTCATTAAAATTGCCTTTCCTGAAATTATCTTGCTTTGAAATTTCTGGAATTGCCTTGCCTCAAATTTTCTAGGATTTCCTTTCCAGGAATTGCCTTGCCTAGAATTGCCTAAAATTTGTTTCTTGAAATTACCTTGCCTACACTATCTTGCCCAAAATTGCCTTGCCTTGCCTTGAGTTGCCTCGAATTTCCTTGCCTGTAATTGCATGGAATTGATTTACCTGGAATATCCTTGCTTGGACTTGCCTGAATATTCTTTCTTTTAATTTATAATATCTTAATTTTTCTTTATTTAAGTTTTTAATTTTATTGCATTTTAGGTTTTGGGAACATGTGCAGAACGTGAAGATAGTTGTGTAGGTACACACATGGCAGTGTGTTTTGCTGCCTTCCTCCCTTAACCCACATTTGGCATTTCTCCCCAGGCTATCCCTCCCCAGCCCCCCCACTGTCCCTCCCCATTCCCCAATAGACCCCAGTGTGTAGTACCCTCCCTGTGTCCATGTGTTCTCATTTTTCTCACCCGCCTATGAGTGAGAATATGTGGTATTTCCTTTTCTGTTCTTGTGTCAGTTTGTTGAGAATGATGTTCTCCAGATTCATCCATGTCCTTACAAAGGACATAAACTCATCATTTTGATTGCTGCATAATATTCCATGGTGTATATGTGCCACATTTTCCCAGTCCAGTCTATCATCGATGGGCATTTGGGTTGGTTCCAGGTCTTTGCTATTGTAAACAGTGCTGCAATGAACATTCGTGTGCATGTGTCCTTATAGTAGAACGATTTATAGTCCTTGATATATACCCAGTAATGGGATTGCTGGGTCAAATGGAATTTCTATTTCTAGGTCCTTGAGGAATCGCCACACTGTCTTCCACAATGGTTGAACTAATTTACACTCCCACCAACAGTGTAAGAGTGTTCCTATTTCTCCACATCCTCTCCAGCATCTGTTGTCTCCAGATTTTTAATGATCGCCATTCTAACTGGCGTGAGATGGTATCTCAATGTGGTTTTGATTTGCATCTCTAATGACCAGTGATGATGAGCATTTTTTCATGTGTTTGTTGGCCTCATGTATGTCTTCTTTTGTAAAGTGTCTGTTCATATCCTTTGCCCATTTTTGAATGGGCTTGTTTGTTTTTTCCTGTAAATCTGTTTGAGTTCTTTGTAAATTCTGGATATCAGCCCTTTGTCAGATGGGTAAACTGCAAAGATTTTTTCCCATTCTGTTGGTTGCCGATTCACTCTAGTGACTGTTTCTTTTGCCATGCAGAAGCTGTGGAGTTTGATTAGGTCCCATTTGTCTATTTTGGCTTTTGTTGCCAATGCTTTTGGTGTTTTGGTCATGAAGTCCTTGCCTACTCCTATGTCCTGAATGGTTTTGCCTAGATTTTCTTCTAGGGTTTTTATGGTGCCAGGTCTTATGTTTAAGTCTTTAATCCATCTGGAGTTAATTTTAGTGTAAGGTGTCAGGAAGGGGTCCAGTTTCTGCTTTCTGCACATGGCTAGCCAGTTTTCCCAACACCATTTATTAAACAGGGAATCCTTTCCCATTGCTTGTTTTTGTCTGGTTTATCAAAGATTATATGGTTGTAGATATGTTGTGTTGCCTCCGATGCCTCTGTTCTGTTCCATTGGTCTATATCTCTGTTTTGGTACCAGTACCATGCTGTTTTGATTACTGTAGCCTTGTAGTATAGTTTGAAGTCTGGTAGTGTGATGCCTCCCGCTGTGTTCTTTTTGCTTAGAATTGACTTGGCTATGTGGGCTCTCTTTGGTTCCATATGAAGTTCATGGTGGTTTTTTCCAGTTCTGTGAAGAAATTCAATGGTAGCTTGATGGGGATAGCATTGATTGTGTAAATTACTTTGGGCAGTATAGCCATTTTCACGATATTGATTCTTCCTAACCATGAACATGGAATGTTTCTCCATCTGTTTGTGTCCTCTTATTTCATTGAGCAGTGGTTTGTAGTTTTCCTTGAAGAGGTCCCTTACGTTCCTTGTGAGTTGTATTCCTAGGTATTTTATTCTTTGTAGCAATTGTGAATGGCAGTTCGTTCTTGATTTGGTTCTCTTTAAGTCTGTTATTGGTGTATAGGAATGCTTGTGATTTTTGCACATTGATTTTATATCCTGAGACTTTGCTGAAGTTGCTTATCAGTTTCAGGAGTTTTGGGCTGAGGTGATGGGGTCTTCTAGGTATACTATCATGTCGCCTGCAAATAGAGACAATTTGGCTTCCACCTTCCTATTTGAATACCCTTTATTTCTTTTTCTTGCCTGATTGCTCTGGCTAGAACTTCCAGTACTATGTTGAATAGGAGTGGTGAGAGAGGGCATCCTTGTCTAGTGCTGATTTCAAAGGAATGCTTCCAGTTTTTGCCCATTAATGATATTGGCTGTTGGTTTGTTGTAAATAGCTTTTATTACTTTGAGATATGTTCCATCAATACCAAGTTTATTGAGGGTTTTAGCATAAAGGGCTGTTGAATTTTGTCAAATGCCTTCTCTGCATCAATTGAGATAATCATGTGGTTTTTGTTTTTGGTTCTGTTTATGTGGTGAATGATGTTTATAGACTTGCATATGTTGAACCAGCCTTGCATCCCGGGATGAATCCTACTTGATCATGATGGATAAGTTTTTAATGTGCTGTTGCAATCGGTTTGCCAGTATTTTATTGAAGATTTTTGCATCTATGTTCATCATGGATATTGGCCTGAAGTTTTCTTTTCTTGTTGAGTCTCTGCCTGGTTTTGGTATCAGGATGATGTTGGTCTCATAAAATGATTTGGGAAGGGTTCCTCTTTTGGAATTATTTGGAATAGTTTCAGAAGGAATGGTACCAGCTCCTCTTGTGTGTCTGGTAGAATTCGCTGTGAACCCATCTGACCTGGGCTTTTTTGTGTGGTAGGCTCTTAATTGCTGCCTCAACTTCAGACCTTGTTATTGGTCTATTCATAGTTTTGGCTTCCTCCTGGTTTAGGCTTGGGAGGACACAGGTGTCCAGGAATTTATCCATTTCTTCCTGGTTTACTAGTTTATGTGCATAGAGTTGTTTGTAGTATTCTCTGATGATGGTTTGAATTTCTGTGGAATCTGTGGTGATTTCCTTTATCGCTTTTTTTATTGCATCTATTTGGTTGTTCTCTTTTTTTTATCAGTCTGGCTAGTGGTCTGTCTATTTTGTTGATCTTTTCAAAAACCAGCTCTTGGATTTATTGATTTTTGAAGGGTTTTTCTTGTCTCTATCTCCTTCAGTTCTGCTCTGATCTTAGTTATTTCTTGTCTTCCTAGGTTTTGAGTTTTTTGATCTTGCTCCTCTAGCTCTTTCAATTTTGATGATAGGGTGTCAATTTTGGATCTCTCCACTCTTCTCATGTGGGCACTTATTGCTATATATTTTCCTCTACAGACTGCTTTAAATGTGTCCCAGAGATTCTGGTATGTTGTGTCTTCATTCTCATTGGTTTCAAGAACTTCTTTATTTCTGCCTTCATTTCATTGTTTATCCAATCAACATTCAAGAGCCAGTTGTTCAGTTTCCATGAAGCTGTGGTTCTGAGTTAGTTTCTGAATTCTGAGTTCTAACTTGATTGCACTATGGTCTGAGAGACTGTTTGTTATGATTTCAGTTGTTTTGCATTTGCTGAGGAGTGCTTTACTTCCAATTATGTGGTCAATTTTGGAGTAGGTGTGATGTGGTGCTGAGAAGAATGTATATTCTGTGGATTTGGGGTGGAGAGTTCTGTAAATGTCTATCAGGTTTGCTTGTTCCAGGTCTGAGTTCAAGCCCTGGATATCCTTGTTAATTTTCTGTCTGGTTGATCTGTCTGATATTGACAGTGGAGTGTTAAAGTCTCCCACTATTATTGTGTGGGAGTCTAAGTCTCTTTGTAAGTCATTAAGAACTTGCCTTATATATCTGGGTGCTCCTGTATTGGGTCCATATATATTTAGAATCGTTAGCTCTTCTTGTTGTATCGATCCTTTTACCATTATGTAATGACCTTCTTTGTCTCTTTTGATCTTTGTTGCTTTAAAGTCTATTTTATCAGAGATGAGAATTGCAACTCCTGCTTTTTTTTTGCTCTCCATTTGCTTGGTAAATCTTCCTCCATCCCTTTATTTTGAGCCTTTGTGTATCTTGCATGTGAGATGGGTTTCCTGGATACAGCACACCGATGGGTTTTGGTTTTTATCCAATTTGCCAGTCTGTGTCTTTTGATTGGTGCATTTAGCCCATTTACATTTAGGGTTAATATTGTTATGTGTGAATTTGATACTGCCATTTTGATGCTAGCTGGCTGTTTTGCCCATTGGTTGATGCAGATTCTTCATTTTGTTGATGCTCTTTAGCATTTGGTATGTTTTAGAATGGCTGGTACTGGTTGTTCCTTTCTATGTGTAGTGCCTCTTTCAGGAGCTCTTGTAAAGCAGGCCTGGTGGTGACAAAATCTCTGAGTACTTGCTTGTTGGCAAAAGATTTTATTCTTCCTTCACTTATGAAGCTCAGTTTGGCTGGATATGAAATTCTGGGTTGAAGTTCTTTCTTTTTAAGGATGTTGAATATTGGCCCCACTCTCTTCTGGCTTGTAGAGTTTCTGAGAGAGATCTGCTGTGAGTCTGATGGGCTTCCTTTGTGGGTGACCCAACCTTCTCTCTGGCTGCCCTTAGTATTTTCTCCTTCATTTCAACCCTGGTGAATCTGATGATTATGTGCCTTGGGGTTGCTCTTCGCAGAATATCTTTGTGGTGTTCTCTGTATTTCCTGGAGTTGAGTATTGGCCTGCCTTGCTAGGTTGGGGAAATTTTCCTGGATAATATCCTGAAGAGTGTTTTCCAGCTTGGATTCATTCTTCATCACATTCTGGTACACCTATCAAACGTAGGTTAGGTCTCTTCACATAGTCCCACATTTCTTGGAGATTTTGTTCATTCCTTTTGCACTTTTTTCTCTAATCTTGGTTTCTTTTTATTTCATTGAGTTGATCTTGACTTGATATTCTTTCTTCTGCTTGGTCAATTCGGCTGTTGAAACTTGTGCATGCTTCAAAGTTCTCGTGTTGTGTTTTTCAGCTCCTTCAATTCATTCATATTCCTCTCTAAGTTGTCCATTCTTGTTATCATTTCCTGAATCTTTTTTCAAATCTTTTTCAAGGTTCTTAGTTTCTTTGCATTGATTTAGAACATGTTCTTTAGCTCACTGAAGTTTCTCATTATCCACCTTCTGAAGTCTGATTCCATCATTTTGTCACACTCATTCTCCATCCAGCTTTGTTCCTTGCTGGTGAGGAGTTTTGGTCCTTTGTAGGAGGTGAGGTGTTTTTGTTTGGTGTTTTCCTCCTTTTGCGCTGGTTTCTTCCCATCTTTGTGGATTTATCCACCTGTCGTCTTAGTAGTTGCTGACTTTTCGATTGGGTCTCTGAGTGGATGCCCAGATTGTTGATGATGAAGTATTTCTGTTACTTAGTTTTCCTTCTAACAGGTTTAGCCCTCTGCTGTATGAGTGCTGAGGTCCACCCAGGCCCTGCTTGTCTGGGGTACACCTGTAGCAGCTGCAGAACAGTGAGGGATGCTACCAGTTTCTTCTTCTGCTATCTTTGTCCCAGAATGATGCCCGCCAAATGTCAGTCTGATTAGTCCTTTTTGAGGTGACTCTTGATATACAGGGGTCAGGAGCTGCTTGAGGAGATGTCTGTACTTTATAGGAGCTCCAGTGCTGAGCTGTGAGCCTGTTGTTCATTCAGGTTGTTGGGCAGGTGTGTTTAGGTCTGCTGCAGCAGAACTTATAAACCCCCTTTTTTTTCCCTCAGATGCTCTGTCTCAGGGAGTTGGGGCTTTTTATGAGTATCTGTTGCACTGTCCTGCCCAGCTAGGAGGCAGTCTATTCACTATTTGCCTGCTGGTCTGCCTGCTGCCAGGGCTCCGTTCTACTGTGGTGTGCTCTCCCCTGTTGGCAGCATCTCTGTTATGGCTGGTTGCCTCAGCAATGGCAGGCTGCGTCAGCAGTGGGCAGTACCTCAGTAGGGGCAGATTGCATCCAGTGGCGGACGCCCTCCCCACCGAGCTGCACCGTCCTGGATTCAGCTGACCCTGCAGCAAAACTCTCAACCCTGAGCCCCTCAATCGCCATGCTGTTTGTCCCCATGAGGGTGGGACCCACTGAGCCCAATCACCTGGCCCTGCCTCAGAGTCCTCCTCTCTCTCTCTTTTCTTTCCAATTGAATGGTTGACTCTCACAGGTAGTCGCCTGCTGATTGGCCACTGGGATCCATGATCTCCCCTGCGGCCCACTGCACCAGCTCAAATCGCTCTTCCCAGGAATCTCCTGGTCTGGCTCACCATGTCCAAGTCCCATTCAATCAGATGGACATGTCAATCTGCCTCCCAAATCTCAGATTGCCAGTTTAACAGGGCACCCAGACCAGTGTGTGCAGCCAGCCTGGCCAAATGGCCATGCAAGGGGCTGCGCTGTCTCCTGTGTCTCTCCCACACCTGGGAATTTCCAGTTCTGTGGGCAACAAAGGTCCATCTGAAAATGCGCTAGGACTCACCCTCTGCACCTTCACTGAGAGCTGCAATCCCAGTTGTTTCTATGGCACCATCTTGAAACCTTCTGCCTGGAATTTTTTAACTAGAATGGCCTTCTTTGAATTCTGTAAAATACCTTGCCTGGATGAGACTCTGCCTGTAATTTGCTTTAATTGCATGTCTTGAAATTGCCTGGAATTGCCTCGCCTGGGATTGCATTGCCAGAAATTGACTGAAATTGCCTTTTCTGTAATTTTCTTGTCTGGGAATACCTGGAATTGCCTTTCCTGGAATTGCTTGGAATTGCCTTTTTTGGATTTGCCTTGCCTATAGTTGCCTGTAATTGAATTTTGTGGAACTGCCTTTTCTGGAATTGCCTTGTCTTGAGTTAAGTAGAATTGCCTTGCCTGGATTTGCCTGGAATTGCTTCCCCTGAAATTGCTTTGCCTGGAATTGATTAAATGTGCCTTGTGTAAAATTTCCTCCCCTGAAATTGCCTTGCCTTAAATTGATTTGTCTTGCCTCTACTGGAATTGCCTTTCCTGAAATTCCATGGAATTGCCTTGCCTCGAATTGCCTTGCCTAGAATTGCCTGAAATTGCTTTAACTGAAATTATTTTGCCTGGAATTGCCTGGAATTCTCTTGCCTAGAATTGCCTTCTTTGGTATTGCATAGAAATATCTATCCTGGAATTGCCTTGCCTAAAATTTGCTTTAATTTCTTTGCCTGGAATTGCCTGGAATTGCCTCGCCCAAAATTGCCTTGCTGTGAATTAATTGTAATTTCCTTTTCTGTAATTTTATTTCCTGGAATTTTCTGCAAATTCCTTGCTTGGGATTGCCTGGAATTGCCTTTCTGGAATTGCCTTGCCTGGAGTTTCCTAAAATTTACTTGCCTTGAATTGCATTTTCTGAAATTGCCTTGCCTTGAATTGCCTAAAATTGCCTTGCATGGAATTGCCTGGAATTGCCTTTTCTGGATTTACCTTGTCTGGAGTTTTCTGGAATTGTCTGGTTTGGAATTGCCTTCTCTGGAATTGCCTTTTCTCGAATTTCATAGAATTTTCTTGCCTGAATTTTTTTTGCCTGAATTTTTTTTCCTGAATTTTCCTGAAATTGCTTTGCCTGGAATTTATTGTACTTTCTAATTCTGAAAATACCCTGCCTGGAATTTCTTTGCCTAGAAATGTGTTTCCTGGGATTTCCTTGCTTGGTATTGCCTTTTTTGAAGTTGCATAGAAATGCTTTTCCTGGAATTGCCTTGCCTGGAATTCGCTTCAGTTGTGTTGCCTTTCATTGCCTCGCCTGAAATTGCCTTTGTGAGAATTGATTGGAATTTTTTTTTCTGTAATTGTCTTGCTTAGAAATGCCTGAAATTGCGTTTTCCAGAATTGCCTTGCCAGAAATTTCCTTGCATGGGGTTTCCTGAAATTTACTTGCCTGGAATTGCCTTCTCTGGAATTGCCTGGAAATGTTTTGCCTGAAATTTGCTTGACTAGAATTTCCTAGAATTGCCTTGCCTGAAATTGACAGTCCTGGACTTTCCTGGAATTGCCTTGCCTTATATTGCTTTGCCTGGGGTTGCCTGGAATTGCCTTGCCTGGATTCGTCTGGAATTGCCTTGCCTAGATTTGCATGGAATTGCCTTGCCTGGAATAGCCTTGCCTAGAATTGCCTGGATTGTCTCGCCTGGTATTGCATGGAATTGCCTAGATGGAAATTGTTTTGCCAGGAATTGCTTTTCCTGGATGTGCCTTTAATTGCCTTGCTTCAAATATTTTTGCCTGGCGTTTCCTTGCCTGAATTTGCCTGGAGTTGCCTAGCCTGGATTTTCTTTTCCTGAAATTTTCTCGAATTTCTTTGCCTGGATAGGCCTTGCCTGAAATGGGCTTGCTTGTAATGGCATTGCCTGGAATTGCCTAGCCTGGATTCTCATGAAACTTCCATGCCAGGAATTGCCTTTTCTGGAATTTCCTGTATTGCCTTGCCTGTAATTGCCTTGGCTGAAATTGGCTAGAATTGCCTTGCCTGAAGTTGCTCTGCCTTGAATGTCTTACAATTCCTTTGCTGAAACTGCCTTGCCTGGAATTTCTTGGATTTGCCTTACCTGGTATAGCCTTGTTTGAAGTTGCCTGGAATTGCGTTGACTGAAGTGCCTCCCTGGGTGCCTGGAAATATCATGCCTGATTAGTCGTGCCTGAAATTGCCTGGAATTGCCTTGACTGAAATTGCCTTGCCTGAAATTGCCTGAATATACCATGCCTAATTAGTCGTTCCTGGAATGGCCTTTTCTAGAATATCCTTGCCCTGAATTGGGTAGAATTGCCTGGCCTGAAATTGTCTGGCCTGAAATTGCCTTGCCTGGAATTGCTTCTCCTGAAATTGCATTGCCTGGAATTGCATTGCCTGGAATTGATTGGACTTGCCTTTACTGGAATTTCCCTGCCTAGAATTACATGGAATTGCCTGGAATTGCTTTACCTTGAATTTATTGCCTGGAATTGCCTGGAATTTCCTTGCTTATAATACCCAATTTTGGAATTGCAAAAAAAAAATGCCTTGCCTGGAAGTTTCTTGTCTGGAATGTGCTTAAATTGCCTTTTCTGGAATTGCCTGGAATTGCCTGGCTTGGTATTGCCTTGCAGGGAATTGATTGAAATTGCATTTTTTGTAATTGTCTTGCCTAGAATTGCCTGGAATTGTCTTGCCTGTAATTGCCTTTCCTGTAATTGCCTGGAAATGCCTTGCCTGGAATTGCCTTTACAGAAATTGTCTTTTATTGCCTTGCCTGCAATTGCCTTGCCTTGAATTGCTTTCCCTAGAATTGCCTTGCCTATGATTGCCTGAAATTTTCTTTCCTAGATTTGCCTGGCTTAGAATTGCCTTGCTTGGAATTGCCTTGCCCAGAAGGCATAAAATTGCATTTACTGAACTTTTTTTTGGAATTACCTTGCCTGTAATTGCCTGGAATTGTTTATCTTAGAGTTTTTTTTGAATTGCCTTGCCTTGAGTGGCCTGAAATTTTTTGCCTAAAATTGCCTTTTGTGGAATTGCCTAGAAATTTCTTGCCTGGAATTGCCTTGCCAGAAATTGGTTTAATTGCATTGCCTGAAATTGCCTTGTTTAGAATTGCCTTGCCTCGAATTGCCTAGTCTGGGTTTACCTGGAATTGTTTTTGCCTGGTATAGGCTTGCCTGGAAATGGGTGAAATTGCCTTGGCTGTAATTGCTTTGCCTGGAATTGCTGGGAAATTTTATGCCTGGAATATCCGTGCTTGGAATTGCCTGAAATTGACTTCCCTGGAATTGCTCTGCCTGGAATTGTTTAAAATTGTCTTGCCTAAAATTGCCTTTTCTGCAATTTACTGAAATTGCTTTGCCTGGAATTGGCTTGCCTGGAGTTGCCTGAAATTGCCTTGCCAGGAATTGCCTTTTATGGAATTGCCAGTAAATACCTTGCCTGGAATTGCCTTGCCTAAATTTGTCTTTAATTGCCTTGCCTAGAATTGCCTGAAATTGCTTTGCCTCGGATTGCCTTGCCTGAAATTGACTGGAACTGCCTTTTCTGTAATTGCCTTGCCTGGAATTACCTTGCCTGGAATTGCTTGGAATTGCCTTGCCTAGAATAGCCTTGCCTGTAATTGACTGGAATTGCATTGACTGAAATTGTTTTGCCTGGAATTGCCTGGAAATATCATGCCTGATTTGTCGTGCCTGGAATTGCCTGGAATTGCCTTGACTGAAATTGCCTTGCCCTGAATTACCTGGAAATACCATGCCTGATTTGTCGTGCCTGGAATTGCCTTTTCTAGAATTTCCTTGTTTTGAATTGGGTGGAATTACCTTTCTTGAAATTGCCTGGAATTGCCTCTTCTAAAATTGATTTGCCTGGAATTGATTGGACTTGCCTTTACTGGAATTTACCTGCCTAGAATAGCCTGCAATTGCTTGCCTGTATGGCTTTGCCTGAGATTTCCTGGAATTGCTTTACCTAAAATTTTTTGCCTGGAATGCCTAGAATGTTGTTGCCTATAATGACAATATTGGAATTGTGATAAAATATTTTGCCTGAAAGTATTGTGCCTGAATTAAATTGCCTTGACTGGAATGCCTGAATTGTCTTGACTGAAATTGCCTGGTGGGAATTGATTGGAGTTGCCTCATTAATTGTCTTGCCTGGAATGTCTTGCCAATTTTCTTGCCTTGAGTTGTTGGATTGACCTTGCTCAGAATGCCTTTTCTGGAATTGCTGATAAATACCTTGCCTCGAATTGCCCAAATTTGGCTTTAGTTGCCTTCCTGCCTGGACCTGACCTGAAATTGCCTGACTTAGATTGCCTTGCCTGAAATTGACTGGAATTTTTCTGTAATTGTCTTGCCTGAATTTGCCTTGCCTGGAATTGCTTGGAATTGCCTTGCCTAGAATCGCCTGGAATTGCCTTGCCTGGAATTGGCTTGCCTGAGATTTCCTGGAATTGCTTTACCTAAAATTTTTTTGCCTGGAATTGCCTAGAATGTTGTTGCCTATAATTGACAATATTGGAATTGTGATAAAATATTTTGCCTGAAAGTGCCTTGCCTGGAATCTGCTTAAATTGCCTTGACTGGAATTGCCTGGAATTGTCTTGACTGAAATTGCCTTGGTGGGAATTGATTGGAGTTGCCTTTCATTAATTGTCTTGCCTGGAATTGCCTTGCCTGAAATTTTCTTGCCTTGAGTTGCTTGGAATTGACTTGCTTAGAATTGCCTTTTCTGGAATTGCTGATAAATACCTTGCCTGGAATTGCCTTGCCTAAATTTGGCTTTAGTTGCCTTGCCTGGAATTACCTGAAATTGCCTCGACTTAGATTGCCTTGCCTGAAATTGACTGGAATTGCCTTTTCTGTAATTGTCTTGCCTGAATTTGCCTTGCCTGGAATTGCTTGGAATTGCCTTGCCTAGAATCGCCTGGAATTGCCTTTTCTGAAATTGCCTTTTCTTGACTTAAGCAAAATATCCTTGCTTAGAATTACCTTGCCTGGAATTCCTTTCCCTGGAATTTTTTGGCCTGGAATTGCCTGAAATTTTCTTAACTAGAATTGCCTTATTTGAAATTGCGTAGAAATGCCTTGCCTTTTAAGTGCCTTGCTTGTAATTTGCTTTAATTACATGTCCTGAATTGCATGAAATTGCCTCGTCTGGAATTGCATTGCCGAATTGATTGAAATTACCTTTTCTGTAATTTCTTGTCTGAAATGCCTAAAATTGCCTTGTCTGGAAATGCCTGAAATTGCCTTTTATAGAATTGCCTTGCCTTGAGTTAAGTAGAATTGCCTAGCCTGGAATTGCCTTGCCTAGATTTGCCTGGAATTGCTTCGCCTGAAATTGCTTTGCCTGGAATTGATTGGATGTGCTTTTAGTAAAATTTCCTCACCTAAAATTGCCTTGCCTGGAATTGATTGGTCTTGCCTCTACTGAAATTTCCTTTCCTGGAATTCCCTGGAATTGCCTTGCCTCGAATTGCCTTGCCTGGAATTGCCTGGAATTGCTTTACCTCAAATTATTTTGCCTGGAATTGCCTGGAATTTTTTTTCCCAGAATTGCCTTCTTTGGAATTGCATAGAAATGCTTTTCCTGGAATTGCCTTTCCTGAAATTTGCCTTAGTTGCATTGCCTGGAATTGCCTCGCCTGGGATTGCCTTGCTGGGAGTTTATTGGAATTGCCTTTTCTGTAATTTTCTTGCCTGAAATTTACTGAAAATTTTTTGCCTGGGATTGCGTAGAATTGCCTATTCTGGAATTGCCTTGCCTGGAATTGCCTTTTCTAAAATTGCCTTGCCTTGAATTGCCTAAAATTGCCTTGTGTGAAATTGCCTGGAATTGCCTTATATGAAATTACCTTGCCTGAAGTTGCCTGGAATTGACTGGTTTGGAATTGCCTTCTCTGGAATTGCCTTTCCTCGAATTGCATAGAATTACCTAGCCAGATATTGCCTTTTTTAGATTTCCTGGAATTGCTTCACCTAAAATTGGTTTGCCTGGAATTTATTGTACCTGCTTTTTCTGGAAATGCCTTGCCTGAAATTGCCTTGCATTGCCTTTCCTGGAATTCCCTTGCCTAGAAATACTTCTTCTGGGACTTTCTTGCCTGGAATTGCCTTTTCTGAAATGCGTATAAATGCTTTGCCTGGAATTGCCTTGCCTGAAATTCGCTTTAATTGTGTTGTTTGGAATTGCCTCACCTGGAATTGACTTTGTGAGAATTGATTGGAATTGCCTTTCCTTTAATTGTCTTTCTTAGAAATGCCTGGAATTGCATTGTCCAGAATTGCCTGGAATTGCCTTGCCTGGTGTTGCCCAGAATTGAATTCCCTGAAATTGCCTTTTCTGGAATTGCCTGAAAATGTTTTGAATAAAATTTCCTTGCCTGGAATTGCCTAGAATTGCCTTGCCTGAAATTGACAGTCCTCGAATTTCCTGGAATTGCCTTGCCTTGTATTGCTTTGCCTGGAGTTGCCTGGAATTGCCTTGTCTGGATTTGCCTGGAATTGCCTTGCATGAATATTTATGGAATTGCCTTGCCTGGAATAGCCTTGCCTAGAATTGCCTGGATTGCATCGCCTGGTATCGCCTGGAATTGCCTTGTCAAAAATTGTTTTGCTAGGAGTTGCCTTGCCTGGAATTTTCTTTAATTGCCTTGCATCAAATATTTTTGCCTGGAGTTTTCTTGCCTGAAATTGCCTGGAGTTGCCTACCCTGGATTTTATTTTTCTGAAATTTCCTCGAATTTTGTTGCCTGGAGATGCCTTGCCTGGAATTTGCTGGAATTGCCTTGTTTGTAATTTCCTTGCCTGGAATTGCCTAGCCTTAATAATAATGGAATATCCATGCCGGGAGTTGCCTTGTTTGGAATTTTTTGTATTGCCTTCCCTGTAATTGCCTTGGCTGGAATTGCCTTGCCTGGAATTGCTCTGCCTTGAATGACCTACAATTATTTGTGTGGAACTGCCTTGCCTGGAATTGCTTGGAATTGCTTTGCCTGGAATAGCCTTGTCAGAAATTGCCTGGAATTGCATTGACTGAAATTGCCATGCCTGGGATTGCCTGGAAATACCATGCCTGATTAGTCATGTCTGGAATTGCCTTTTCTAGAATTTCTTTACCTTGAACTGGGTAGAATTGCCTTGCCTGAAATTGCTTTTTCTGGAATTGCCTGGAATTGCCTCTCCTGGAATTCCTTTGCCTGGAATTGATTGGACTTGCCTTTACTGGAATTTCCCTACCTACAATTGCCTGGAATTGCGTTGCCTGGAATTGCCTTGCCTGAAATTTCCCGGCCTAGAATTTCCTGGAATTGCCTTGCCTGAAATTTTCTTCCCTGAAATTGCCTGAAATTGCTTTACCTGAAATTTTTTCGCCTGGAATTTCCTGGAATTTTCTTGCCTATAATTGACAATTTTGGAATTTCGAAAAAATTCCATGCCTGGAAGTGCCTTGCCTGGAATTCGCTTAAATTGCCTTGCCTGGAAATGCCTCGCCTGAAATTGCCTCGCCTGAAATTGCCTTGCCAGGAATTTCCATGCCTGGAGTTGCCTGAAATTGACTTGCCTGGAATTGCCTTGACAGGAATTCTTTTATTGCCTTGCCTGGATTTGCCTTCCCTGGATTTGTCTTGCTTGGGATTGCCTGAAATTGCCTTTCCTGGATTTGCCTGGCCTGAAATTGCCTTGTCTGTAATTTCCTTGCTCAGAATGCCTGGAATTGCCTTGATTGGATTTTTTTGTTTTTGGAATTACCTTGCCTATAATATCCTGGAATTGTTTTCCCTAGAGTGTTTTGGAATTGCCTTGCCTTGAATTGCCTGAAATTTTCTTGCCTTAAATTGCCTTTTGTGGAATTGACTAGCAATCCCTTGCCAGGAATTGCCTTGTCAGAAATTTGTTTAATTGCGTTGCCTGGAATTGCCTTCTTTAGAATTCCCTTGCCTCGAATATCCTAGCCTTGATTTACCTGGTTTCGAATTCCCTTGCCTCAAGTATTTTAGCCTGGAATTGCCTTGCCTGGTATAGCCTTGCCTGGAAATGCCTGGAATTGCCTTGGCTATAATTACTTTGCCTGGAATTGCCTGGAAATTTCATGCCTGGAATATCCGTGCCTGGAATTGCCTGGAATGGACTTCCCTGGAATTGCCTTGCCTGGAATTGCCTAAAATTGCCTTGCCTAAAATTGCCTTTCCTGAAATTTCCTGGAATTGCCTTGCTGGAATTGGATTGCCTGGAGTTGCCTGAAATTGCCTTGCCAGGAATTGCCTTTTTTTGGAATTGCCGATAAATACCTTGCCTTGGAATTGTCTTGCCTAAATTTGGCTTTAATTGCCTTACATGGAATTGCCTGAAATTGCCTCACCTCGGAATGCCTTGCCTGAAATTTACTGGGATTGTTTTTACTAGAATTGTCTTGCCTGGAATTGCCTTGCCTGGAATTTCCTTGCCTAGAATAGCCTTGCCTGTAATTGCCTTGCCTGAAATTGCCTTGCCTGGAATTGCCTAAAAATACCATGCCTGATTTGCCATGCCTGGAATAACATGGAATTGCCTTTTCTGGAATTGCCTTGCCTTGAATTGCCTAGACTTTCCTTTCCTGAAATTTTATTTTCTGTAATTGCCTAAAATTGCCTCGCCTGGGATTGCCTTGCCAGAATTTGATTAAAATTGCCTTTCCTGTAATTTTCTTTTTCTGGAAATGCCTGGAATTGCCTTGCCTGGAATTGCCTTGTATTGCCTTTTTGGAATTGCCTTGCCTATAGTTGCCTGGAATTGATTTGCCTGGAATTGCCTTTCCTTGAGTTAATTAGAATTGCTTTGCCTGGAATTGCCTTGCCTAGACTTTCTTGCCCAGAATTGCCTTGCCTGGAATTGCCTTTTTTGAAATTGCATAGAAATGCTTTGCCTGGAATTCCCTTGCCTGGAATTCGCTTCAATTGTGTTGTTTGGAATTGCCTCACCTGGAATTGTTTTGCTGGGAATTGATTGAATTTGTCTTTCCTGTAATTGTCTTGCTTAGAAATGCCTGGAATTGCCTTGCCTCAAATTTCCTGGAATTACCCTGCCAGGAATTGCCTTGTCTAGAATTGCCTGAAATTTGTTTCCTGGAATTGCCTTGCCTTGATTTGCATCAAATTACCTTGCCTGGAATTGCTTTACCTGGAATTATTTTGTCTGGAATTGCCTGAAATTTTCTTAACTAAAATTGCCTTCTTTGGAATTGTGTAGAAATGCCTTGCCTGGAAGTGCCTTGCCTGTAATTTGCTTTTATTGTGTGTCCTGGAATTGCCTGGAATTGCCTCGCCTGGGATTGCATTGCCAGGAATTGACTGAAATTGCCTTTCCTGTAATTTTCTTGTCTGGAAATGCCTGGAATTGTCTTTCTTGGAATTGTCTGGAATAGCCTTTTCTGAAATTGCCTTTTCTGGAATTGCCTTGCCTTGAGTTAAGTAGAATTGCCTTGCCTGGAATTGACTTGCCTGAAATTGCCTTTTCTGGAATTCCCTGAAAATGCCTTACCTAAAATTGCCTTGACAGAAATTTTCTTTTATTGCCTTGGCTGAAATTCCCTTGCCTGGAATTGCCATCTTTGGAATTGCCTTGCCTGAAATTGCCTAAAATTTTCTTTCCTGGATTTGCCTGACCTGGAATTGCCTTGCCTGAAATTGTCTTGCCCAGAATGTCTGGAATTGCCTTTACTAATTTTTTTTTTTTGGAATTACGTTGCCTGTAATTGCCTGGAATTGTTTTTTCTAGAGCTTTTTGGAATTGCCTTGCCTTTAGTTGCCTGAAATTTTCTTGCCTTAAATTGCCTTTTGTGGAATTGACTAGAAATTCCTTGCCTGGAATTGCCTTGCCAGAAATTGGTTAAATTGTATTGCCTGGAATTGCCTTGTTTGGAATTGCCTTGCCTCGAATTGCCTAGAATGGATTTACCTGGAATTGCCTTGCCTGGTATAGCCTTGTTTGGAAATGCCTTGAATTGCCTTGGCTATAGTTGCTTTGACTGGAATTGCCTGGAAAGTCCATGCCTGGAATATACGTGACTGGAATTGCCTGAAATTGACTTCCCTGAAATTTCCTTCCTGAAATTGCCTAAAATTGCCTTGACTAAAATTTCTTTTTCTGGAATTTTCTGGAATTGCCTTGCCTTGAATTGCCTAGCCTGGATTTACCTGGAATTGTTTTGCCTGGTATAGCCTTGCCTGGAAATGTCTGGAATTGCCTTGGCTGTAATTTCTTTGTCTGGAATTTTCTGAAAATTCCATGCCTGGAATATCCGTGCCTGCAACTGCCTGGAATGTACTTCCCTAAAATTGCCTTGCCTGGAATTGCCTAAAATTGCCTTGCCTAAAATTGTCTTTCCTGGAACTCCTGGAACTGCCTTGGGAATTTTCTGCAGTTGCCTGCAGTTGCCTGCCTCTTTGAACTGCACAATACCTTGTGTGGAATTCCTTGCCTAAATTGGCTTTTAATTGCCTTGCCTGAATTGCCTGAATTGCCTTCTCAGATTGTCCTTGCCTGAAATAGACTGGAAGCCTTTTCTGTGATTGCCTTGCCTGGAATGCCTTGCCTGAAATTGCTGGAACTGCCTTGCCCAGAACAGCTCTTGCCTGGAATTGTTTTGCTGGAAATTGCCTTGCCTGAATTGCCTACCATTCCTGATTGTCGTGCCCTGGAATAACATGGAACTGCCTTTTCTAGAATTGCTCAGACCTTTCCTTGCCTGAAATTATTGTCTGTAATTGCCTCGCCTGACTTTCATTGTCGGAATTCCATTGAAACTGCCTCCTGTAATTTTCTTGTCCTGAAATACCTGTAATTGTTTTGCCTGGAACTTGCCTGGTATTGCCTCTTTCTGAAATTGCCTTGCCCATAGTCGTCTGGAATTGATTTGTCTGGAACTTGCCTTTTGGAATTGCCTTGCTTGAGTTAGTAGAACTGTGCCTTGTCCGAAATCGCCTTTCCTGGATTTTTCTGAAATTGTTTCACCTGAAATTGCTTTGCCTGGAATTGATTGGACGTGCTTTTAGTGAAATTTTCTCCTGAAATTCCCTTGCCTGAAAAATAGATTGGTCTTGCCTCACTTGCCTGGAATTGCTTCACCTGAAACTTTTAATTGCGTTGCCTGGGTTGCCTGAATTGCCTCACCTGGGATTGCCTTGCTGGGAAACTGATTGGAATTGCTTTTTATAATTTTCCTGCCTGGAATTTTCTGCAAATCCCTTGCCTGGAATTGCCTGGAATTGCCTTTTCTGGAATTGCCTTGCCTGGAATTTCGCTGAAATTGCCTTGCCTTGAATTGTGTAGATTTGCCTTGCGTGGAATGGCCTTGCCTGGATTTTCTTCAAATTGCTTGGCCTGAAATTAATTTGTCCTGAATTTATTTTACTTGCTTTTTCAGGATATGCCTTGCATGGAATTTCCTGGCATTGCCTTGCCTGGAATTCCCTTGCCTAGAAATGTTTTTTCTGTGATTTCCAAGCCTGGAATTGCCTTGCCTGGAATTGCCTTTGCGTGAATTGAATGGAATTGCCTTTCCTGTAATGGTCTTGCTTAGAAATGCCTGGAATTGCATTGTCCAAAATTGCCTGAAATTGCCTTGCCAGGAATTCCCTTGCCTGGTGTTGCCTGGAATTGACTTGCCTGGGTTTGCCTTTTCTGGAATTGTCTGAAAAGGTTTTCCCTGAAATTTTCTTGCCTGGGAGTGCCTAGATTTGCCTTTCCTAAAAATAACAGTCCTGGAATTTTCTGGAATTGCCTTGCCTTGTATTTCTTTGCCTGGAGTTGCCTGGAATTGCCTTGCCTGGATTTGCCTGGAATTGCCTTGCCTGGATTTGCATGGAATTGCCTTGCCTGGATTTGCATGGAATTGCCTTGCCTGGAATTGCCTGGATTACCTCGTCTGGTATTGCCTGGAATTGCCTTATCTGAAATTGTTTTGCCAGGAATTGCCTTGCCTGGAAGCGCCTTTAATTGCCTTGCTTCAAATATTTTTGCCTGGAGTTTTCTTGCATGAAATTGCCTGGAGATGCCTACCATGGATTTTCGTTTCCTAAAATTTCTCGAATTTTTTGCCTGGAGATGCCTTGCCTGGAATTGCCTTGCTTGTAATTGCCTTGCCTGAAATTGCCTAGCCTGGATTCTCATGAAACTTCCATGCCGAGAATTACCTTTCCTGAAATTTCCTGTATTGCCTTGCCTGTAATTGCCTTGGCTGGAATTGGTTGGAATTGCCTTGCCTGGAATTGCTCTGCCTTGAATGGCCTATAAATACTTTTCCTGGAACTGCCTTGCCTGTAATTGCTTGGAATAGCCTTGTCAGAAATTGCCTGGAATTTCATTGACTGAAATTGCCTTGCCTGGAATTGCCTGGAAATATTATGCCTGACTGGTCGTGCCTGGAATTGCCTGGCATTGCCTTGACAGAAATTGCCTTGCTTGCAATTGCCTGGAAATACCATGCCTAATTAGTCGTGCCTGGAATTACCTTTTATAGAATTTCCTTGCCTTGAATTGGGTAGAATTGCCTTGCCTGAAATTGTCTTTCATGGAATTGCCTGGAACTGCCTCTCTTGAAATTGCTTTGCCTGAAATTGATTGGACTTGACTTTACTGGAATTTCCCTGCCTGGAATTGCCTGGAATTGCCTTGCCTGAGCTTTCCTAGAATTACTTTAACTGATATTTTTTTCTTGGAATTGCCTGAAATTTTCTTGCCTATAATTGACAATTTTGAAATTGCGAAAAAATGCCTTGCCAGGAAGTGCCTTGCCTGTAATTTGCTTAAATTGCCTTGCCTGGAATTGCCTGAAATTGCCTCGCCTGAGATTGCCTTGCCAGGAATTGATTGGAATTGCCTTTTCTGCAATTGTCTTGGCTGGAATTGCCTGGAATTGCGTTGGCAAGAATTTTCTTGCCTGTAGTTGCCTGGAATTGCCTTTTTTGGAATTGCCTGGAAATGCCTTGCCTGAAATTGCCTTGACAGGAGTTGTCTTTTATTGCGTTGCCTGCAATTGCCTTGCCTGGAATTGCCTTCTTCAGAATTGCCTTGCCTGCAATTGCCTAAAATTGCCTTTCCTGGATTTGCCTGGCCTGGAGTTCCCTTGCCTGGAATTGCCTTACCCAGAATGCCTGGAATTGCCTTGACTGAAATTGGTTTTATTTTTTTGGAATTACCTTGCCTGTAATTGCCTAGAATTGATTTCCCTAGAGTTTTTTGGAATTCCCTTGTTTTAAGTTGCCTAAAATTTTTTTGCCTATAATTGCCTTTTGTGGAATTGCCTAGAAATTCCCTGCCTGGAATTGCCTTGCCAGAAATTGGTTAAATTGCATTGCCTGGAATTGCCTTGTTTGAAATTGCCTTGCCTCGATTTGCCTAGACTGGATTTACCTGGAATGGCCTTGCCTGGTATAGCCTTGCCTGGAAATGCCTGGAATTGCATTGGGTGGGATTGCTTTGTCGGGAAATTACAAAATGGCAATTCAATCAATTCCAGCAAGGCAATCCCAAAGGAGGCAATTTGAAATTCCAGGCAATGCAACTGGCAAATTTCAGGCAAGACAATTCCAGGCAAAGCATTTCTACGTAATTCCAAAGAAGAAAATTCTAGGCGAGAAACTTCCAGGCAATTCCAGTCAGAAAAGTTTCAGGTAAAGCAATTCCAGGCAATTTCAGGCAAGGCAATTCGAGGCAAGGCAATTCCAGTAGAGGCAAGACCAATCAATTCCAGGCAAGGCAATTTCAAGGCAATTTTTTTGTAATTGATTGGAATTGCCTAAAATTTCCATGCCCGAAATATCATTGCCTGCAATTGCCTGGAATGGACTTCCCTAAAATTGTCTTTCCTGGAATTTCCTGGAATTGCCTTGCCTGGAATTGTCTTTCCTGGAGTTGCCTGAAATTGACTTGAAAGGAATTGTCTTTTTTGGAATTGCTGATAAATACCTTGCCTGGAATTGCCTTGCCTAAATTTGGCTTTAATTGTTTTGCCTGGATTTGCCTGAAATTGCCTCGCCTCGGATTGCCTTGCCTGAAATTGACTGGAATTGCCTTTTCTGTAATTGCCTTGCCTAAAATTGCTTGGAATTGTTTTGCCTAGAATAGCCTTGCCTGGAATTTTCTTGCCTGAAATTGCCTTGCCTGGAACTGCCTAAAAATACCATGCCCGATTTGCCTTGCCTGGAATAACGTGGAATTGCCTTTTCTGGAATTGCCTTGCATTGAATTGCCAAGACTTTCCTTGCCTGAAATTTTATTGTCTGTAATTGCCTGGAATTGCCTCGCCTGGGATTGCTTTGTCGGGAATTGATTGATATTGCCTTTTTTGTAATTTTCTTGTCTGGGAATGCCTGTAATTTCCTTGCCTGGTATTGACTTTTCTGGAATTGCCTTGCCTATAGTTGCCTGGAATTGCCTTTTCTGGAATTGCTTTGTCTTGAGTTAAGTAGAATTTCCTTGTCTGGAATTGACTTGCCTGGTTTGCCTGGAATTGTTTGGCCTAAAATTGTTTTGCCTGGAATTGATTAAACGTGTTTTTAGTGAAGTCTTCTCACCTGAAATTGCCTTGCCTGGAATTGATTGGTCTTGCCTCTACTGGAATTGCCTTGCCTCAAATTGCCTTGCCTGAAATTGCCTGGAATTGCTTTACCTGAAACTTTTCTGACTGAAATTGCCTGGAAGTTTCTCGCCTAGAATTTTCTTCTTTGGAATTACGTAGAAATGCTTTGCCTGGAATTGTCTTGCCTGAAATTTGCTTTAATTGCATTGCCTGGAATTTCCTCAAATTGCCTCCTTTGGGATTGCCTTGCTGGGAATTGATTGGAATTGCCTTTTTTGTAATTTTCTTGCCTGGAATTTTCTGCAAATTCCTTGCCTGGGATTGCCTGGAATTGCCTTTTCTGGAATTGCCTTGCCTGGAGTTTCCTGAAATTTACTTGCCTGGAATTGCCTTTTCTGAAATTACCTTGCCTTGAATTGCATAGATTTGCCTTGCGTGGATTGGCCTTGCCTTCATTTTCCTGGAATTGCTTGGCCTGAAATTGCTTTGCCTGGAATTTATTATACTTGCTTTTTCTAGAAATGTTTTGCCTGGAATTGTCTGGCATTGCCTTGCCTGGAATATCCTTGCCTTGAATTTTTTTTTCTGGAATTTTCTTGCCTGGAATTGCCTTTTTTGAAATTGCTTAGAAATCCTTATCCTGGAATTGGCTTGCCTGGAATTCACTTTAATTTTGTTGCCTGGAATTGCCTCGCCTGGAAATGCCTTTGCAGGAATTGAATGGAATTGCCTTTCCTGTAATGGCCTTTCTTAGAAAAGCCTGGAATTGCATTGTCCATAATTGCCTGGAATTGCCTTGGCAGAAATTGTCTTGCCTGGGGTTGCCTGGAATTGCCTTTTCTGAAATTGCCTGGAAATGTTTTCCCTGAAATTTGCCTGCCTGGGGTTGCCTAGAATTGCCTTGCCTGAAATTGACAGTCCTGGAATTTCCTGGAATTGCCTTGTTTTGTATTGCTTTGCCTGGTGTTGCCTGAAATTGCCTTGCCTAGGTTTGCCTAAAATTGCCTTTCCTGGCTTTGCATAGAATTGCCTTGTCTGGAATAGCCTTGCCTAGAATTGCCTGGATTGCCTCGCCTGGTATTGCCTGAAATTGCCTTGTCAGAAATTGTTTTGCCAGGAATTGCCTTGCCTGGAAGTGCCTTTAACTGCCTTGCTTCGAATATTTTTGCCTGGAGTTTCCTAGCCTGGATTTTCTTTTCCTGAAATTTTCTCTAATTTTTTTTTCTGTAGATCCCTTGACTGAAATTGCCTGGAATTGCCTTGCTGGTAATTGCCCTGCCTGGAATTGCCTAGCCTGGATTCCCATGGAACTTCCATGCCGGGAATTGTCTTGCCTGAAATTTCCTGTGTTGCCTTGTCTGTAATTGCCTTGACTGAAATTGGCTGGAATTGCCTTTCCTGGAATTGCTCTTCCTTGAATGGTTTACAATTACTTTGCCTGGAACTGCCTTGCCTGGAATTGCTTGGAATTGCCTTGCCTGGAATTTCTGCAAATTCCTTGCCTGGATTGCCTGGAATTGCCTTGCCTTGACTGAAATTGCCTTGCCTGGAATTGCCTGGAAATATCATGCCTGATTAGATGTGCCTGGAATTGCCTGGAATTGCCTTGACTGAAATTGCCTTGCCTGCAATTGCCTGTAAATACCATGCCTGATTAGTCGTGCCTAGAATTGCCTTTTCTAGAATTTCCTTGCCTTGAATTGGGTAAAATTGCCTCTCCTGAAATTGCCTTTCCTGGAATTGCCTGGAATTGCCTCTCCTAAAATTGCTTTTCCTGGAATGGATTGGAATTGCCTTTACTGAAATTTCCCTGAGTAGAATTGCCTGGAATTACCTTGCCTGAAAATGCCTTGCTGGAAATTGCCTGGAATTGCTTTACCTGGAATTTTTTTATTCTGGAATTGCCTGGATATTTTTTGCCTATAATTGACAATTTGGGAGTTAGGAAAAAATGCCTTTCCTAGAAGTGCCTTGACTGGAATTTGTTTAAATTGCCTTGCCTGGAATTGCCTCACCAGAAATTGCCTTGCCGGGAATTGATGGGAATTGCCTTGCCAGGAATTTTCTTGCCTGGAGTTGCCTGGAATTGACTTGCCTGGAATTGCCTTTTCTGGAAATGCCTTGGCTGTAATTGCTTTGCCTGGAATTGCCTTGGCTGGAATTGCCTTGTTTGGAATTGCCTTGGCAGAAATTGTCTTGCGTGGAATTGCCTTCCCTGGAGTTGCCTTGCCTTGGATTGCCTGAAATTGTTTTTCCTGGATTTTCCTGGCCTGGAATTGCCTTGCCTGGAATTGCCTTTCCCAGAATGTTTGAAATTGCCTTGACTTGAATTTTTTTTTTTTTTTAATTACCTTGCCTATGATTCCCTAGAACTGTTTTCCCTAGAGTTTTTGGAATTGCCTTTCCTGGAATTGGCTTGCCTGGAGTTGCCTGGAATTGCCTTTTCTGGAAATGCCTTGCCTGGAATAGCCTTGCCTAGAATTGCCTTTTCTGGAAATGCCTTGCCTGAATTGCCTTGTTTTGTATTGCTTTGCCTGGAATTGCCTTTTCTGGAATTGCCTGGAATTGCCTTTCCTGGAATTGCCTAGCCTGGATTTACCTGGAATTGCCTTGGCTGGTATAGCCTTGCCTGGAAATGCCTGAAATTGCCTTGGCTGTAATTGCTTTGCCTGAAATTTCATGCCTAGTACATGCGAACCTGAATTGCCTGGAATTGCCTGGAATTGACTTGCCTGGAATTGCCTTACCTGGAATAACCTGGAATTGCCTTTCCTGTAATTGTCTTGCCTAGAGTTGCCTGAAATTGCCTTGGCTGTAATTGCTTTGCCTGGAATTACCTTGCCTGTAATTGCCTTGGCTGTAATTGCTTTGCCTGGAATTACCTTGCCTGTAATTGCCTTGCCTGAATTGCCTGGAATTGCCTCTCCTGAAATTGCCTTTTCTGGAATTGCCTTGCCTGAAATTGACTGTAATTGCCTTGCCTGAAATTGACTGGAATTGCCTTTTCTGTAATTGTCTTGCCTGGAATTGCCTGGAATTACCTTGCCTGAATTGCCTTACCTGGAATAACCTGGAATTGCCTGGAATTGCCTTTTCTGGAATTGCCTTGCCTTGAGTTGCCTAGACTTTCCTTGCCTGAAATTTTATTGTGTGTAATTGCCTGGAATTGCCTCTCCTGAAAAATGCCTTGCCAGGAATTGATTAGAATTTTCTTTCCTGTAATTTTCTATTCCTCGAAATGCCTGGAATTGCCTTACCTGGAATAACCTGGAATTGCCTTTCCTGGAATTGGCTTGCCTGGAGTTGTCTGAAATTTCCTTGCTAGAAATTGCATTTTGTGGAATTGCCAATAAATACCTTGCCTGGAATTCCCTTGCCTAAATTTGGCTTTAATTGCCTTTCTTGGAATTGCCTGAAATTGTCTCGTTTCAGATTGCCTTGCCTGAAATTGACTGTAATTGCCTTGCCTGAAATTGACTGGAATTGCCTTTTCTGTAATTGTCTTGCCTGGAATTGCCTAAAAATACCATGCCTAATTTGCCATGTTTGGAATAACATGGAATTGCCTTTTCTGGAATTGCCTTGCCTTGAGTTGCCTAGACTTTCCTTGCCTGAAATTTTATTGTGTGTAATTGCCTGGAATTGCCTCTCCTGAAAAATGCCTTGCCAGGAATTGATTAGAATTTTCTTTCCTGTAATTTTCTATTCCTCGAAATGCCTGGAATTGCCTTGCCTGGATTTCCCTGGTATTGCCTTTTCTGGAATTGCCTTGCCTATAGTTGCCTAGAATTGATTTGCCTGAAATTGCCTTTTCTGGAATTGCGTTTCCTTGAGTTAATTATAATTGCTTTGCCTGGAATTGCCTTGCCTAGACTTTCTTGCCCAAAATTGGCTTGCCTGGAATTGCCTTTCTTGAACTTGCATAGAAATGCTTTGTCTGGAATTGCCTATCCTGGAATTTGCTTCAATTGCATTGCTTGGAATTGCCTCGCCTGGAATTGTTTTGCCAGGAATTGATTGAAATTGCCTTTCCTGTAATTGTCTTGCTTAGAAATGCCTAAAATTGCCTTGCCTCGAATTTTCTGGAATTGCCTTGCCAGGAATTGTCTTGCCTAGAGTTGCCTGAAATTTGTTTTCCGAAATTTCCTTGCCTGGAATTGCCTTGCCTTGAGTTTCCTGGAATTGCCTTTTCTTGAGTTTTCTCGTATTACCTTGCCTGAAATTTTTTGGAATTGCCTTGCTTTAAATTGCCCTGCTTGGAATTGCCTAGCCTGGATTCTCATGGAACTTCCATGCTGGGAGTTGTCTTGCCTGAAATTCCCTGTATTACCTTGCCTGTAATTGCCTTGGCTGGAATTGGCTGGAATTGCCTTTCCTGAAATTGCTCTTCCTTGAATGGTTTACAATTACTTTGCCTGGAACTGCCTTGCCTGGAATTGCTAGGAATTTCCTTGCCTGGAATAGCCTTGTCTGAAATTGCCTGGAATTGCATTGACTGAAATTGCCTTGCCTGGAATTGCCTGGAAATATTATGCCTGATTAGTCGTGCCTGGAATTGCCTAAAATTGCCTTGACTGAAACTGCCTGAAAATGCCATGCCTGATTAGTCGTGCCTGGAATTGCCTTTTCTAGAATTTCCTTGCCTTGAATTGGGTAGAATTGCCTTGACTTAAATTGCCTTTCCTGGAATAACCTGGAATTGCCTCTCCTGATATTTCTTTGCCTGGAATTAATTGGAATTTACTAAAATTTCTCTGCCTAGAATTGCCTGGAATTGCCTTGCCTGAAATTCTCTTGCCTGAAATTGCCTGGAATTGCTTTACCTGGAATTTTGTTGCCTGGAATTGCCTGAAATTTTCTTGCCTATAATTGACAGTTTGGGAATTGCGAAGAAATGCCTTGCCTAGAAATGTCTTGCCTGAAAATTGCTTAAATTGGCTTGCGTGGAATTGCCTCGCCTGAAATTGCTTTGCCGGAAATTGATTGGAATTGCCTTTTTTTGTAATTGTCTTGCCTGGAATTGCCTGGAATTGCCTTGCCTGAAAATTTTTGCCTGAATTGACTTGCCTGGAATTGCCTATTCTGGAATTGCCTGGAATTGCCTTGACAGGAATTGTCTTTTATTGCCTTGCCTGCAATTGCCTTGCCTGAAATTGCCTTTCCTGGAATTGCCTTGCCTGAGATTCCATGAAAAATTTTTTATTTGCCTGGTCTGGAATTGCCTTGGCTGGAATTGCTTTGCTGAGAATGCCTGGAATTGCCTTGCCTGGAATTGCCTTGTTTGAAATTGCCTTGCCTGAATTGCCTGAAATTGCCTTTCCTGGAATTGCCTTTTCTAGAATTTCCTTGCCTTGAATTGGGTAGAATTGCCTTGACTTAAATTGCCTTTCCTGGAATAACCTGAATTGCCTCTCCTGATATTTCTTTGCCTGGAATTAATTGGAATTTACTAAAATTTCTCTGCCTTGCCTGGAATTGCCTTGCCTGAAATTCTCTTGCCTGAAATTGCCTGGAATTGCTTTACCTGGAATTTTGTTGCCTGGAATTGCCTGAAATTTTCTTGCCTATAATTGACAGTTTGGGAATTGCGAAGAAATGCCTTGCCTGGAATTGCCTTGCCTGTAATTGCCTGAAATTGCCTGGAATTGCCTTGCCTGAAATTGCTTTGCGGAAATTGATTGGAATTGCCTTTTTGTAATTGTCTTGCCTGGAATTGCCTGGAATTGCCTTGCCTGAAAATTTTTTGCCTGGAATTGACTTGCCTGGAATTGCCTATTCTGGAATTGCCTGGAATTGCCTTGACAGGAATTGTCTTTATTGCCTTGCCTGCAATTGCCTTGCCTGAAATTGCCTTTCCTGGAATTGCCTTGCCTGAGATTCCATGAAAAATTTTTTATTTGCCTGGTCTGGAATTGCCTTGGCTGGAATTGCTTTGCTGAGAATGCCTGGAATTGCCTTGACTGGAATGGATTTTTTTTGAAATTACCTTGCCTAAAATTGCCTAAAATTGTTTTCCCTAGAGTTTTTTGGAATTGCCTTGCCGTTAGTTGCCTGAAATTTTCTTGCCGAAATTTGAATTTTGTGAAATTGCCTAGAAATCCCTTGCCGGGAATTGCCTTGCCAGAAATTGGTTTAATTGCATTGCCTGAAATTGCCTTGTTTGAAATTGCCTTGCCTCAAATTGCCTAGACTGGATATACCTGGAATTGCCATGCCTGGTATAGCCTTGCCTGGAAATGCCAGGAATTGCCTTGGCTGTAATTACTTTGCCTGGAATTGCCTGGAAATTCCATTCCTAGAATATCCGTGCCTGGAGTTCCCTGGAATGAACTTCCCTGGAAATGCCTTGCCTGGAATTACCTAAAATTGCCCTGCCTAAAATTGCCTTTCCTGGAATTTCCTGGAATTGCCTTGCCTGTAATTTACTTGCCTAGAGTTGCCTGAAATTTCCTTGCTAGGAATTGTTTTTTTTTTTTAGAATTGCCAATAAATACCTTGCCTGGAATTGCCTTGCCTTAATTTGGCTTTATTTGCCTTGCCTGTAATTGCCTGAAATTGCATTGTTTCGAATTGCCTTGCCTGAAATTGACTGGAATTGCTTTTTCTGTACTTGTCTTGCCTGTAATTATCTTGCCTGAAATTGCCTTGCCTGGAATTGCCTAAATATACCTTGCCTGATCTGCCATGCCTGGAATAACATGGAATTGCCTTTTCTGAAATAGCCTGTCCTTGAATTGCCCAGACTTTTCTTGCCTAAATTTTTTTTTTAATTTTAAATTTTTATTGCATTTTAGGTTTTGAGGTACATGTGCAGAAGGTGCAAGATAGTTGCTTAGTTATACACATGGCAGTGTGTTTTGCTGCCTTCCTCTTCTTAACCCACATTTGGCATTTCTCCCAAGGCTATCTGTCCCCAGCTCCACTCCCACACTGTCCCTCCCCTATTCACCCTCAATAGACCCCAGTGTGTAGTACCCTCTTCCCTGTGTCCATGTGTTCTCATTTTTCTCACCCATGTATCAGTGAGAATACGTGGTATTTTCTTTTCTGTTCTTGTGTCAGTTTGCTGAGAATGATGTTCTCCAGATTCATCCATGTCCTTACAAAGGACAAAAACTCATCATTTTTGATTGCTGCATAATATTCCATGGTGTATATGTGCCACATTGTCCCAGGCCAGTCTATCATCGATGGGCATTTAGGTTGGTTCCAGGTCTTTGCTATTGTAAACAGTGCTGCAATGAACATTCGTGTGCATGTGTCCTTATAGTAGAACGATTTATAGTCCTTTGGATATATACCCAGTAATGGGATTGCTGGGTCAAATGGAATTTCTATTTCTAGGTCCTTGAGGAATCACTGCACTGTCTTCCACAATGGCTGAACTAATTTACACTCCCACCAACAGTGTAAGAGTGTTCCTATTTCTCCACATCCTCTCCAGCATCTGCTGTCTCCAGATTTTTTAATGATCGCCATTCTAACTGGCGTGAGATGGTATCTCAATGTGGTTTTGATTTGCATCTCTAATGACCAGTGATGATGAGCATTTTTCATGTGTTTGTTGGCCTCATGTATGTCTTCTTTTGTAAAGTGTCTGTTCATATCCTTTGCCCATTTTTGAATGGGCTTGTTTGTTTTTTTTCCTGTAAATCTGTTTGAGTTCTTTGTAAATTCTGGATATCAGCCCTTTGTCAGTTGGGTAAACTGCAAAGATTTTTTTTCCAATCTGTTGGTTGCCGATTCAATCTAGTGACTGTTTCTTTTGCCGTGCAAGAGCTGTGGAGTTTGATTAGGTCTCATTTGTCTATTTTGGCTTTTGTTGCCAATGCTTTTGGTGTTTTGGTCATGAAGTCCTTGCCTCATCCTATGTCCTGAATGGTTTTGCCTAGATTTTCTTCTAGGGTTTTTATGGTGCCAGGTCTTATGTTTAATTCTTTAATCCATCTGGAGTTAATTTTCGTGTAAGGTGTCAGGAAGGGGTCCAGTTTCTGCTTTCTGCAAATGGATAACCAGTTTTCCCAACACCATTTATTAAACAGGGAATTCTTTCCCATTGCTTGTTTTTGTCTGGTTTATCACAGATTATATGATTGTGGATATGTTGATTTGCTTCCGATGCCTCTGTTCTGTTCCATTGGTCTATATCTCTGTTTTGGTACCAGTACCATGCTGTTTTGGTTACTGTAGCCTTGTAGTATAGTTTGAAGTCTGGTAGTGTGATGCCTCCCGCTGTGTTCGTTTTGCTTAGCATTGACTTGTCTATGTGGGGTTTCTTTTGGTTCCATATGAAGTTCATGGTGGATTTTTTTAGATCTGTGAAGAAATTCAATGGTAGCCTGATGAGGATAGCGTTGATTCTGTAAATTACTTTGGGCAGTATAGCCATTTTGATTTTGACTCTTCCTAACCATGAACATGGAATGTTTCTCCATCTGTTCGTGTCCTCTCTTATTTCGTTGAGCAGTGGTTTGTAGTTTTCCTTGAAGAGGACCCTTACGTTCCTTGTAAGTTGTATTACTAGGTATTTTATTCTCTTTGTAGTAATTGTGAATGGCAGTTCATTCTTGATTTGGTTCTCTTTAAGTCTGTTATTGGTGTATAGAAATGCTTCTGATTTTTGCACATTGATTTTATATTCTGAGACTTTGCTGAATTGCTTATCAGTTTCAGGAGTTTTTGGGCTGAGGTGATGGGGTCCTCTAGGTATACTATCATGTCGTCTGCAAATAGAGGCAATTTGGCTTCCAACTTTCCTCTTTGAATACCCTTTATTTCTTTTTATTGACTGATTGCTCTGGCTAGAACATCCAGTACTATGTTGACTATAGGTGGTGAGTGGTGAGAGAGGGCATCCTTGTCTATTGCCGGATTTCAAAGGGAATGCTTCCAGTTTTTGCTCATTAAGTATGATATTGGCTGTTGGTTTGTCATAAATAACTTTTACTATGAAATATGTTCCATCAATACTGAGTTTATTGAGGGTTTTTAGCATAAAGAGCTGTTGGATTTTGTCAAATGCCTTCTCTGCATCAATTGAGATAATCATGGAGTTTTTGTTTTTGGTTCTGTTAATGTGGTGAATGACGTTTATAGACTTGCGTATGTTGAACCAGCCTTGCATCACCGGGATGAATCCTAGTTGGTCATGTTGGATAAGTTTTTTAATGTGCCGTTGCAATCGGTTTGCCACTATTTTATTAAAGATTTTTGCATCTATGTTCATCATGGATATTGGCCTGAAGTTTTCTTTTCTTGTTGAGTCTCTGCCGGTTTTTGATATCAGGATGATGCTGGTCTCATAAAATGATTTTGGAAGGATTCCCTCTCTTTGAATTACTTGGAATAGTTTCAGGAGGAATGATACCATCTCTTTGTGTGTCTGGTAGAATTCGGCTGTGAACCCATTTGGACCTGGGCTTTTTTTGTGTGGTAGGCTCTTATTTGCTGCCTCAACTTCAGACCTTGTTATTGGTCTATTCATAATTTCGGCTTCCTCCTGGATTAGGCTTGGGAGGACACAGGTGTCCAGGAATTTATCCATTTCTTCCTGGTTTACAAGCATATGTTCATAGAGTTGCTTGTAGTATTCTCTGATTATTTTTTTAATTTCTGTGGAATCTGTGGTGATTTACCCATTATCGTTTTTTATTGCATCTATTTGGTTGTTCTCTTTCTTCTTTTTATCAGTCTGGCTAGTGGTCTGTCTATTTTGTTGATCTTTTCAAAAAACCAGCTCTTGCGTTTATTGATTTGTTGAAGGGTTTTTAGTGTCTCTGTCTCCTTTAGTTCCGCTCTGATCTTAGTTATTTCTTGTCTTTGCCAGGTTTTCAGTTTCTTTTTTTTTTTTAATTTTTATTGCATTATAGGTTTTGGGATACATGTGCAGAACGTGCAAAATAGTTGCATAGGTACACACATGGCAGTGTGCTTTGCTGCCTTCCTCCCTTCACCCACACTTGGTATTCATCCCCAGGCTAGCCCCCCAGCCCCCTGCTGTCCCTCCCCATTTCCCCAACAGTCCCCAGTGTATAGTAGACCGCCTCTCTGTGTCCATGTGTTCTTATTTTCTCACCCACCTATGAGTGAGTATATGTATTTCTTTTCTGTTCTTGTGTCAGTTTGCTGAGAATGATGTTCTCCAGATTCATCCATGTCCCTACAAAGGACACAAACTCATCATTTTTGATTGCTGCATAATATTCCATGGTGTATATGTGCCACATTTTCCCAGTCCAGTCTATCATTGATGGGCATTTGGGTTGGTTCCAGGTCTTTGCTATTGTAAACAGTGCTGAAATGAACATTCTGTGCATGTGTCCTTATAGTAGAACGATTTATAGTCTTTGATAGATACCCAGTAATGGGATTGCTGGGTCAAATGGAATTTCTATTTCTAGGTCCCTGAGGAATCGCCACACTGTCTTCCACAATGGTTGAACTAATTTACACTCCCACCAACAGTGTAAGAGTGTTCCTATTTCTCCACATCCTCTCCAGCATCTGCTGTCTCCAGATTTTTAATGATCGCCATTCTAACTGGTGAGATGATATCTCAATGTGGTTTTGATTTGCATCTCTAATGACCAATGATGATGAGCACTTTTTCATATGTTTGTTGGCCTCATGTATGTCTTCTTTTGTAAAGTTTCTGTTCATATCCTTTGCCCATTTTTGAATGGGCTTGTTTGTTTTTTCCTGTAAATCTGTTTGAGTTCTTTGTAAATTCTGGATATCAGCCCTTTGTCAGATGTGTAAACTGCAAAGATTTTTTCCCATTCTGATGGTTGCCGATTCACTCTAGTGACTGTTTCTTTTGCTGCAGAAGCTGTGGAGTTTGATTAGGTCCCATTTGTCTATTTTGGCTTTTGTTGCCAATGCTTTTGGTGTTTTGTTCATGAAGTCCTTGCCTACTCCTATGTCCTGAATGGTTTTGCCTAGATTTTCTTCTAGGGTTTTTATGGTGTCAGGTCTTATGTTTAAGTCTTTAATCCATCTGGAGTTAATTTTAGTGTAAGGTGTCAGGAAGGGGTCCAGTTTCTGCTTTCTGCACATGGCTAGCCAGTTTTCCCAACACCATTTATTAAATAGGGAATCCTTTCCCATTGCCTGTTTTTGTCTGGTTTATCAAAGATAATATGGTTGTAGATATGTTGTGTTGCCTCCGATGCTTCTGTTCTGTTCCATTGGTCTATATCTCTGTTTTGGTACCAGTACCATGCTGTTTTGATTACTGTAGCCTTGTAGTATAGTTTGAAGTCTGGTAGCGTGATGCCTCCCGCTGTGTTCTTTTGCTTAGAATTGACTTGGCTATGCGGGCTCTTTTTGGTTCCATATGAAATTCATGGTGGTTTTTTCCAGTTCTGTGAAGAAATTCAATGGTAGTTTGATGGGGATAGCATTGATTGTGTAAATTACTTTGGGCAGTATAGCCATTTTCACAATATTGATTCTTCCTAACCACGAACATGGAATGTTTCTCCATCTGTTTGTGTCCTCTTATTTCGTTGAGCAGTTGTTTGTAGTTTTCCTTAAAGAGGTCCCTTACATTCCTAGTGAGTTGTATTCCTAGGTATTTTATTTTCTTTGTAGCAATTGTGAATGGCAGTTCGTTCTTGATTTGGTTCTCTTTAAGTCTGTTATTGGTGTATAGGAATGCTTGTGATTTTTGAACATTGATTTTATATCCTGAGACTTTGCTGAAGTTGCTTATCAGTTGCAGGAGCTTTTGGGCTGAGGTGATGGGGTCTTCTAGGTATACTATCATGTCGTCTGCAAATAGAGACAATTTGGCTTCCACCTTTCCTATTTGAATACCCTTTATTTCTTTTTCTTGCCTGATTGCTCTGGCTAGAACTTCCAGTACTATGTTGAATAGAAGTGGTGAGAGAGGGCATCCTTGTCTAGTGCCGGATTTCAAAGGGAATGCTTCCAGTTTTTGCCCATTAAGTATGATATTGGCTGTTGGTTTGTCATAAATAGCTTTTATTACTTTGAGATATGTTCCATCAATACCAAGTTTATTGAGGGTTTTAGCATAAAGGGCTGTTGAATTTTGTCAAATGCCTTCTCTGCATCAATTGAGATAATCATGTGGTTTTTGTTTTGCTTCTGTTTATGTGGTGAATTACATTTATAGACTTGTATGTTGAACCAGCCTTGCATCCCGGATGAATCCTACTTGATCATGATGGATAAGTTTTTAATGTGCTGTTGCAATCGGTTTGCCAGTATTTTATTGAAGATTTTTGCATCTATGTTCATCATGGATATTGGCCTGAAGTTTTCTTTTCTTGTTGAGTCTCTGCCAGGTTTTGGTATCAGGATGATGTTGGTCTCATAAAATGATTTGGGAAGGGTTCTCTTTTGGATTATTTGGAATAGTTTCAGAAGGAATGGTACCAGATCCTCTTTGTGTGTCTGGTAGAATTCAGCTGTGAACCCATCTGGACCTGGGCTTTTTGTGTGGTAGGTTTCTTAATTGCTGCCTCAACTTCAGACCTTGTTATTGGTCTATTCATAGTTTCGGCTTCCTCCTGGTTTAGGCTTGGGAGGACACAGGCGTCCAGGAATTTATCCATTTCTTCCTGATTTACTAGTTTATGTGCATAGAGTTGTTTGTAGTATTCTCTGATGATGGTTTGAATTTCTGTGGAATCTGTGGTGATTTCCTTTATCGTTTTTATTGCATCTATTTGGTTGTTCTCTCTTCTTTTTATCAGTCTGGCTAGTGGTCTGTCTATTTTGTTGATCTTTTCAAAAACCAGCTCTTAGATTTATTGATTTTTGAAGGGTTTTTCTTGTCTCTATCTCCTTCAGTTCTGCTCTGATCTTAGTTATTTCTTGTCTTCGGCTAGGTTTTGAGCTTTTTGATCTTGCTCCTCTAGCTCTTTCAATTTTGACGATAGGGTGTCAATTTTGGATCTCTCCACTCTTCTCATGTGGGCACTTATTGCTATATATTTTCCTCTACAGACTGCTTTAAATGTGTCCCAGAGATTCTGGTACGTTGTGTCTTCATTCTCGTTGGTTTCAAAGAACTTCTTTATTTCTGCCTTCATTTCATTGTTTATCCAATCAACATTCAAGAGCCAGTTGTTCAGTTTCCATGAAGCTGTGCGGTTCTGAGTTATTTTCTGAATTCTGAGTTCCAACTTGATTGCACTATGGTCTGAGAGACTGTTTGTTATGATTTCCGTTGTTTTGCATTTGCTGAGGAGTGCTTTACTTCCAATTATGTGGTCAATTTTGGAGTAGGTGTGATGTGGTGCTGAGAAGAATGTATATTCTGTGGATTTGGGGTGGAGAGTTCTGTAAATGTCTATCAGGTTTGCTTGTTCCAGGTCTGAGTTCAAGTCCTGGATATCCTTGTTAATTTTCTGTCTGGTTGATCTGTCTGCTATTGACAGTGGAGTGTTAAAGTCTCCCACTATTATTGTGTGGGAGTCTAAGTCTCTTTGTAAGTCATTAAGAACTTGCCTTATATATCTGGGTGCTCCTACATTGGGTCCATATATATTTAGAATCGTTATCTCTTCTTGTTGTATCGATCCTTTTACCATTATGTAATGACCTTCTTTGTCCCTTTTGATCTTTGTTGCTTTAAAGTCTATTTTATCAGAGATGAGAATTGCAACTCCTGCTTTTTTTTTGCTCTCCATTTGCTTGGTAAATCTTCCTCCATCCTTTATTTTGAGCCTTTGTGTATCTTTGCATGTGAGGTGGGTTTCCTGGATACAGCACACTGATGGGTTTTGGTTTTTATCCAATTTGCCAGTCTGTGTCTTTTGATTGGCATTTAGCCCATTTACATTCAGGGTTAATATTGTTATGTGTGAATTTGATACTGCCATTTTGATGCTAGCTGGCTGTTTTGCCCGTTGGTTCATGTACATTCTTCATTTTGTTGATGGTCTTTAGCATTTGGTATGCTTTTAGGATGGCTGGAACTGGTTGTTTCTTTCTATGTGTAGTGCCTCTTCAGGAGCTCTTGTAAAGCAGGCCTAGTGGTGACAAAATCTCTGAGTACTTGCTTGTTCATGAAGGATTTTATTTTTCCTTCACTTATGAAGCTCAGTTTGGCTGGATATGAAATTCTGGGTTGAAAGCTCTTTTCTTTAAGGATGTTGAATATTGGCCCCACTCTCTGGCTTGTAGAGTCTCTGCCGAGAGATCTGCTGTGAGTCTGATGGGCTTCCCTTTGTGGGTGACCTGACCTTTCTCTGGCTGCCCTTAGTATTTTCTCCTTCGTTTCAACCCTGGTGAATCTGACGATTATGTGCCTTGGGGTTGCTCTTCTGCAGAGTATCTTTGTGGTGTTCTCTGTATTTCCTGGAGTTGAGTATTGACCTGTCTTGCTAGGTTGGGGAAATTTTCCTGGATAATATCCTGAAGAGTGTTTTCCAGCTTGGATTCATTCTCTTCACACATTCTGGTACACCTATCAAACGTAGGTTGGGTCTCTTCACATAGTCCCACATTTCTTGGAGATTTTGTTCATTCCTTTTGTGCTTTTTCTTTAATCTTGGTTTCTCGTTTTATTTCATTGAGTTGATCTTCAACTTCTGATATTCTTTCTTCTGCTTGGTCAATTCGCTGTTGAAACTTGTGCATGCTTCAAAAGTTCTCGTGTTGTGTTTTTCAGCTCCTTCAATTCATTCATATTCCTCTCTAAGTTGTCCATTCTGTTATCAATTCCTAATCTTTTTCAAATCTTTTTTCAAGGTTCTTAGTTTCTTTGCACTGGTTTAGAACATGTTCCTTTAGCTCACTGAAGTTTCTCATTATCCACTTTCTGAAGTCTGATTCCGTCATTTCGTCACATTCATTCTCCGTCCAGCTTTGTTCCTTGCTGGTGAGGAGTTTTGGTCCTTTGGAGGTGAGGTGTTTTGGTTTCGGGTGTTTTCTCCTTTTGCGCTGGTTTCTTCCCATCTTTATGGATTTATCCGCCTGTCGCCTTAGTAGTTGCTGATTTTTCAATTGGGTCTCTGTGTGGACTGAGATTGTTGATGATGAAGTATTTCTGTTACTTAGTTTTCCTCTAATGATCTATCCTCTGCTGTATGAGTGCTGAGGTCCACCCAGGCCCTGCTTGTCTGGGTATACCTGCAGCAGCTGCAGAACAGTGAGGATGATACCAGTTTCTTCTGCTGCTGTCTTGTTCCAGAATGATGCCAGCCAAATGTCAGTCTGATTAGTCCTTTCTGGGTGACTCTTGATATACAGGGGTCAGGGAGCTGCTTGAGGAGACAGTCTGTGCTTTATAGGAGCTCCAGTGCTGAGCTGTGAGCCCGTTGTTCATTCAGGGTTGTTGGGAGGTTGTTTATGTCTGCTGCAATAGAACTCATAAACACCACCTTTTTTTCCCCCTTAGATGCTCTGTCTCAGGGAGTTGGGGCTTTTATGAGTATCTGTTGCACTGTCCTGCCCCACTAGATGGCAGTCTATTCACTATTTGCCTGCCGGGGCTCTGACCTGCTAGCAGGTCCGCCTGTTGCTGCTGGGCTCCTTCTGCTGTGGAGCTGTGGAGTCTCTGTTATGGCAGGTTGCCTCGGCAATGGCAGGCTGCATCAGTCCTGGGCGGTACTTCAGTGGGGTGGACTGTCAGCAATGGTGGACGCCCTCCTCACCGGGCTGCACCGTCCTAGATGCCGGCAGCAAAACTCTCAGCCCCAAGCATCTCCAGTCGCCGCCTCTGCTTGTCCCGTGAGCGTGGGACCCGCCGAGCCCGATCACCCAGCTCCTGCCTCAGAGTCCGCCCTCTCTCTCTCTTCCTCTCCCAAGCTGAAAGGTCGACTCTCTCACTGGCGCCCCAGTAGCCTGCCGATAGGGCACTGGGATCCGTGCGATCTCCCGTGCCGCTGCCCACTACCCCGGCTCAGATCACGCTTCCCAGGAAACCCTGGTCTGGCTCATTGTCCAAGTCCCGCTCAATCAGATGGACATGCCAATCTGCCCTTCCAAATCTCAGATTGCCGGTTTAACAGGGCACCCAGACCTGAGTGGGGCCGCGGAGGCTGCGAGCCGGGAGCCGGCTAGCTGCTGTGTCGTGTCTCCCACACCTGGGACTTTCAACGCCTGTGGGCATAAAAGGAACATCCGAGAATGCGCTAGGACTCACCCTCTGCGCTTCACTGAGAGCTGCAATCCTGAGTCGCCTCTATGACGCCATCTTGCCTACCATGTCTATTTGTTGATTTTGGCAAAGTAAGTGTTTTTGCAAGAGTGGTTAATGATTTTTGAAGGGTTCCTAGTCACATTTTCCCCTTCTTTCAGTTCTGTTTGAGATCTGATGGAGTTATTTCTTGTCTGGTTCTGCTAGGGTTTGAGCTTTTTGATCTTTGTTCTGAACCTTAAAAATTAGCTCTGTGAAACCCCACGGATTCATTTCTGTCTTCACAGGAGATTATGTCTTTTTAGTTTAGCTAGCGATGTCCCTGTCAAGTTTAGAGCCCTCCTGGAGTCTCCACTGAGTTGAATCTCCAAGGTATGTTTTTGTGGGCCCCACACTGCATTTAGATCTCGACTCTTGAAACACAGCCAATTGGATATATTTAGAAAATCAGAGCTATACTGCAAAGTACTTCAAATGGGGTACTTTTGTAAATTTTTGAACTGTTTCCGCAAAGATGATTTTCTTGTCAGCGCCTAACCACTGGTTCCTGGAACCATACCAGACTTCCATTTATGCCCTCCTTCAATCCTAACTTAGACTGGTGGCTTCACTCTGGTGAATAAAGAGCATAGCTTCAGTCCTCATTTGACTGATGTCCTTCTACGTATCGCATTATAGTGGAGTGTGTTGAAATTCCTGCAAGAATCAACACGGGGAAGTTTGTGTAGGGAATACACGAACTTCTCAGCGTTTTTCCCCGTCCTTCAGTTTACCATGAATAAACAGACTACTGTGGAATTGCTGCTGATGAATTTTCCTGATTCAAAAAGCTTCAAAGAAATAGTGAATCGCCCGATTCCAATCTCAAGACTCCTTAGGGTTCATGGTAATAGTGCTCACCCCCTATAATAATCGAGCCTGAGAGAAACTGTCCTAGAATTCTGCGATTGGGTATGAAGTTTCCCCGCTTGTATTTGCTCACCTGAATGGTTTAATGCGCAGTCTGCAACTTCTCGTTAATCGTAATCCCAAAGATCGTAATGTCTTGCCGTTAATTTCATTCATTGCCGGGGCTCTGGATGTTACACCAGGAACGTGCCATCCGTGCCCATTTCAGTTCAGGTGCTGACAATTTGCTGACAACCAGAAATGGCTTTAGCACCTCTATCCTGAGACCTGGTTTTGCCTCCGGGATTTATGTCGTGTCCTGGATAGGGTTTACTAGTCCAAAACACATCTTGCAATAATCCCTGTATCACCGGGCAGTTTACAGCCCATTTTGTGATCCCGAGATTGAAAAAATCTAAGTGAGTTCTTCCTATCACAGCTGTCGACCCTTGCGATAAATCAGTACTGGTGCTACTTAATTTTCACTCCCGCTGTCTATGGCCACCCTAAAATGGCGAGCCCATAAAGCACCTTTAGTTTCTTTGAGCTTCACTATTGGGACAATTTAGTAGGTTGATAGTTTTTGCTTAACTTAGGTGCTATTCCTACAGAGATACTATGCTAATTGTGGGTGCTGACTCTGGTCCTCAATCAGAGTTTTCTTTGCCATACTGAATAGGCTCCACCCGACCCGTTAGCAGAATCGTGGCAGTTTATGGAGTCCAATTATACAAAAGGGTATACCACACATTTCCATTGGGCGCCAAGATGCCACTTACTTGGCTCCTACACCTCATCTGGGCCTTTGCCCTCGATGGATTTTTATCCCTAAGTGGCACGTCCGTCAGAGGCAAGCTTTCGAAACTTGTAGCGTTCTGAGTCTGTTGTTTTATCTAGCTGATTAGCTTTAGCCCACCATTAACAGTAACTGCGAGTAACCCAGGCATCGTCTGCCTTCAGTTGACACTCCAGCTCTTGTTTTTTAAAGTCTATTTTCCATTATCAGCTTAACAGTTTATGAGAAGGGGGTACTTTAGGTTTCGGTGTTTTTCATTACGGCTTATCGGATTGCCAGTTTGAGTCCAGTTTGTCGTTGCTCCATTACTCCGTTCGAAACGTTTTTGACTAGTAACGCTCTGATTGCATTTCCTGGGATCCAACTTGGGAAAGCAGAAAATGCTATTAGTTGCTCCACGTTGGGCCTCATCTAGTAACACTTGGTAAAAATCGTACCAGACTTTTTGTGGACAGAATCCGACTGCAAGTCCGGATGTGGCTTTATCCATGCTCCGCAGAGCTAAGCAGCACAACATTTCTATCCCCGGCAGTTTTGCCCTGATTTTTTGGATTTCCTGCGAAAATTTTTTGAGAGCCTCTAGCTCCCATGGATCTTTTTGATAGTCTGAGCTCTGAAAAAACCCCATAAACTCCCTATAAGGGCCCATTTACATTCCCATTCGGGTTAATATGCTCTTGAGCGTTCTATGTTTGCCCGGAGTTTGATGTATTTTCTGCCATTTTTCCTCACCCACCCATGATGGGTCAGAGCCCTCTAAATGAGTCTGCCCGGCCTCCAGTTGGCGTGAAATGCTCGCTTGGCCCGGTGGATTTTGGTTCGGACATTCCTTGCCTAGGGAATTCTTCATTAACTGGCCGTAAAACCCGCCATTGGGGCTCTAACTTACAAAGCATTCATGCCCAGCCTAGGGGTGTTTCCCCATAAAAACGAATAATGGTCGTATTGGCCCTCCAGAGCTTTAGCTTGTACTACTTTAAACCCCTATGAATGCCTATATGAAATGAGTGGCCTCTTCAGCAGGGGCCCGCCACTCCCTGAAATAGTGTTCACGGATAGGTAAAGTCCTTTTTTTAATCTAGTTGTCGAAAAATAACAAAACCCCTTTCCTGAGGATATTCACTTTTTTGGGCCATTTTTTGTACCTAAGCCGGCAATCTAGATTGCAGTATGGACCCTCTTCCTTCACTTGGATTCGAAGAACGTTGCCGCTTGTTTCTGGCTGGATATGAAACTTGCTATGGCTCAAAGTGGGTTAGAGTTCTTTGGTTTTGGCCGATTAACCACGAAGATGTGAATATTAGGCTATCATTCTTGCCACCGTCTGGGGAGCTTACTGACCAAAAGAATTTGAAAGTTTAATCACCCTTCATGCCCGCAACAAGAACGTTTTTTGTCATCTGCTGTCCCACTGAGTCTGATTCGGGAACAACTTCTGAACATTTGTTTTCGAAAACTACTACTCTAGCCAGGGACCATGCGTCTGCTGAATCTCGATTTGATAGAGCCTTAGAGACCCCCTTGTATTTTAGCCAGACGGATTCTTCATTTCAAATCAGCCTGAAGAAAGTCCGAAAATCTGGCACGATTATGTGCCTTCTGGTTTTGAAAAGTACGCGTATCGTTGCCTTTTCAAACGCCTGAATTGACCCAGCTTGGATTGGTGTTCTCTGTATTTTGCAACAGTAAAGCTGATTACGATTACATCGACAAGTATGCTCACCGGAAGACCTATTCTGTGCCTTGGAAGCCATTAGACCATGTTGTAGTAACGAATCATTAAAGTTGAATAACTGTCAAGGTGGATAAAGAATATTGGCACTGAAGAGTGTTTTGGCCAGCTTTTTGATTCATTCGCTGCTGGTAGTCATCACATTGGGGCTTGGTGTTATAGTTATGATGCTCGGAGGCTATCAATGATTTTGCCATACAAGGCCATGGTTGATGTCTCTAGTGGTCCTCCCCGTAATCAGCCCACATTTCTTGGAGATTTTAGCTTTCTTAATAAGGGCAGGATTTAACCTTTTGACACTTTTCATCGTCCCTACGATGGACCATCCTCTGGTTTTTATGTGCAATTTTTAGAATGTCACCTTCCCAACACAGTTGAAAGTCCATTATCGGACTTCTGATATTCTTGCCTTTTTCTTAATGAACACTGAATGCTACTGGCCACTTTGAACCCACATACATAAGTAGGCCAGCTATGTTGAACACCTAGAAACTGGTATCTGATTTGAGCAGGCTAAGTCCCCAATAGTTAGCCACGAAAAACCTAGTTCACAACACTATCGTGTTGTGTTTTTCATATGCTCCTTCAATCATTCATCACCTCAAGTTGTCCATTCCCTGTTATCATTTCGTAGTCAATCTTTTTCAAAGGCTAGCTTTCCTTAAACCTGCCTTCACAACTAGTTTCTTCTCTGCATTGATTTAGAACATGTTCTTTAGCTCACTGAAATTGTTTATTATCCACTTTCTGAAGTCTGGTCATTTACCGTTGTATTTTTCCTGTAGCAGACTTTCTCATTAAATCCCTTATGCGCCATCCAGCTTTACATGGGGTAGTAGGCCGTGTGAGGCAAAGGGGAGTAGGTTTTTTGCACGATGACAACAGTTAGTGCGGTTAGGAGCCAAGAGTGAGGGAATGATTTCCCACACGTGCGGATTTAGTGCCCACCTCAGGAGTGTTTTCAAATCGTCGCTTTTTAGGATCGGACCGACTGGTTGAATTCTTCCACTATACTGCTACTGTGGATTTATCCACGCCCCTCAGGAGTTTTTGCCCTTGCACCTGGATAGTAAGTTGGTTAAGTTTAAACACACCTGAACACTCCCGGTTTATTGTAGTATAGGTCGAAGTCTTTTGGAATTGCCTTGGCCTGAAATTACGTCCTTGCCAGATTGTTGATGATGAACATTGGAAGAATCTGTCATGACTTTGTTTTGGTACTGCCCACTTGCAGCATAACTGCGGCTTAGGGCTGTTCTGTAGACACTTCAAAATCAACTCTATAGGATCTGGCTATTTCATTTTTGTCCATCCTAAGGCATGCAGCAAAGTTTTCTTACCAGTTAGAAGTCATCCAGAATTGCTTGCCTGAGTTTGTCTGGGGAATAATGCAGGATACTTGCCGAAGTAGCCTCACCAGAACTTCGAAGTGAACAGTGAGAAAGCCTTCTGATACTGGCTACTCAGTTTGCTTCTCCGGAGTTTTGGGCAATCGATTCACGGCAAGTTTTGACGTCACGTAGAAATGATGGTCCTGTTTCCAAAAATGCCATCAGTTAATGATGTTTACGCTTCTTTTTAAATGGTAACCGGCAATACCAGTTGGCAGGCCACACGCACAACTTACAGGCCAACCTAAATCTACAAGGAGGGATCAAATAGACCAGCTGGATTGAGGGGAATTGAACTGGATCTTTTGTTCACTTACTGCCCATGCACGGAAGGCTTGATCCAAACTACGAAGAAAGGTCGCTGACCGAAACTGATAGACTGGACTCTGGGGTTCATGTTCATAAATCAATTAGACACAATGACTGTCCTACTAAGTTCCTGGCAGCCTGTAGCCTATTTATTGAGTGGGTTTAAGCCTGATACCAATTTCTAGGATTCTGCATTGTACGTAGCAGACCAACACAATTATAATGAATCTCCGCGTGAAAGTGGTGCGTGGTGGCCACATCCAGTCCCATAGATCGCCCCCTTTGTCAGACTAAAACAATGGAACACGCTCAATGTCATTTCAGAATGATGACGTCATAGCTAGCCATTTTATGAGCCTATCCATCAGTTATGTGCGGACTCGCTAGTCGCTCATTTCCAATACAGCGATCTGAGCGCGCTATTTAAATGGCAGTCTATTCTTTCATACTATCATTTAAAAGTTAATTCCCGCTCGGAGGCTAATCCCAGAATGCTCTGTTTCAGGGCGTTTATTGCCTTGTGATTGGTTTCCGGATCGAAAGTCCACCTAGCTTGCTGGGGTCTTCTTTACGTTGTAGGTTCTTATGAAAACTTTATAGCCTGCACAAATATCGACACTATGGGTGGGGTTTACAATAAACTCAGGAAACAGCCTTTGAGTGCATTTTTTTGGGCAGAGTCTCCTGTTAACCACTGGCTTTTCGGGGAATAACGACTCACCCTTAGCTCCAATTATCGGAGACAGTTTGTACTTTAGATTCGCAGCCTTACTAATTCCATCTGACGTAAGTTGAGCACTTATTATGGATCACCCAGGTACCTGTAGACTCAGGCCTCATGCGATAGTTATGTTTATGTTCTATTGCCAATCCAACCATCTATCACGCTGGGATGGTCTGTACGGACTCCAGGGTCCTTGGTGTGAGAGCTTAGGTGCAAGCTGTCATTGCAAATGTTTGATAGTCTTAAATTAGGACTGTTCCAGAATACTTGCTGTTGGTTTCAGCTGAACAGGACTTGTCGTCAGTTTATACCCCCTTCTGAATAGCTTGGCCAATAAAGTAATGGGAATCTCACGTTCATCAGGCGAACTTTGAGGGTCTGACATGCGTATGTGATTCTGGGCTGTAAGGTGACAGACAACGACCGACTAGCCTTTGTACATGAACTTACATCATATGCAGAGACTTCCGGAATTACTGGTAGTCAACCCGAATTCTTTCCAGAGTTGGCATTCCTTTATCCTGTCTGGCCTCAAAGTTGAAGAGGTATAATCACCCTTTTTGTTTCAACCTTTTCAAGCACTGCTGATTCAATCCATCGATTTTCAGAATAGGGTGACTACAGAATACCCATTTTATAATCTCAAAAGACAAACTGGGGCCTGCTTCTACATCAGTCGGAGTCTTCCACTGGAGTTCTTATGATTACTGGGTGCATACAGACAGGTTTTTCCGATCCAGCGAGCTGCCTCACTGACAGCCTCTTGACTGGATTAGAAATTCTTTCCTTGTACGTCACAATAAACCAGTTCCCTTATCATGGGGCCATTTATTACCATCGCAGAAGCTTCAAGTACCATGACGTAGCAATTGCCTTACTCAGGAAGAGGGGATATACCCTACTTTTTCTTTTTTTATGATTGGTCAAACTGATAGAGCAAGTCTACTCTGTGAGCCTTTGGCACAGTTCACCCTCATGATTACCTAATCACAGATGCTTTGGCCACAATTTGAAATCTTTCAATGCGTGATGCGCCTCTTGTCAGCAAATACTGCTTTTCAGATCATCGGACGCTGGTTTAGTGTACACCAGAAGATACGTTCATTTCCATTTAGAATAAGTGATTTACTGTCAGTGATTCCATTTAGGACTTTTAGCCTTTACATAATAGATTCCTTAAAGGCGAACTTTTTTCTTACCGAGTCTCTTCATGTCTGACCGGCATATGGCCCTAAGAAGCATTCATTCTGGAATTGCCTTTTACTGGGCAGTTCAATAACCAGGCGGATCTGACTGGTAAATGGTTTCAAACTTAATTCTAGGGTGCACTATTTTATTTGGATATTGGGGCTGGCCATGTTCTACTGACTGGGTCTACTACAATGCTTCTTCGATGGTCTCCAATTTAATACAAAAGAGTTTGTACCACTGGAGCAGGAGAGCTAGTATTGCAGTCAGGATAGATGGCAGGCTTTGTGTGACCTTAAAAAATTTCGTTCACGGCCAGGTAGTGCCTGAAAACGCATTGACTTCGTCTGTCTAATTTCAGGGCTGTGTGTTAGACGCTTGTCCCGCATCATTAAGATAAACCAGTAATAATTGAACGAGTTGACAAGAATTTTTCACGCATTTTGTAGAATAGTACCCAGGTTTGCCATTGTCCCAACCCTGAGGATGCATTTTCATATGAACTAACGGGGCAACTTCAGCTATGAGGAGTTACAATTCTTACCTGCTGGCCTCACATATGTGGCCATTACAGGAGCTTGCCCTCAGCTTGATGACAGAGTACTTCGCTGACTATCACTCTGAATTCATCAGATCCGGGGAAGATAGTTCGAGGGCCAGCATTTCTTTGGTCTCACTGCCAAAGGAATTTATGTGCACCTTAAGATACCACTATGTAGTCAGTCCCTTTACCGGGTGTGGAAGAGGTCTGATTCTCCCGTACAACCTTTGGGTGAGGAACTTTTGACATTCTCACAGGAAAATTTTTATCTTTTTTGGGGCAGAAGTCTACACATGCCTTTTTGGCTAAACATGGAGGTATTTAGTAGTCACTTGCCCCGTGGTAATCGTGAGGTTACACTGATCACGCTGTTTCACTTTTTTTTTATTGCGCCGATCTAGCAGTCCTAAGGGATTACGAAATCCCTTGCGAAAAAACTTCGCCCGATCGTCTGTGGACATTCTAATATGTACAAAGGTTGATTCAAAACTTTATCCGTTTTCCCTCGTCTGTCGAAGGGGTCCTGCAATCGTGGGGAACTGAAAATTAGGATGCAAATAATCCCTTAAGATGATGCAGGTCATCAGGATTCATTAGGGGAGCAGCTTGTCTTATTTGATGATCTCAGTGAAAATTGCAGGTTTGTCATAATCTGGTTTCTAGTAAGCACACCTGGGGATATGATGGGAACCCGAGGACTAGCTGGAGTCCTAGGAATGGGCTACGTAAATTCGTCCTCCCCTGGATTCTTCACAGATTTTATTTTTCTGAGTCCACTTTAAACATGAGCTTATACGTTGAATGCACAGTGTGTAACCATTATGCAGTATTGCACGTTGAAATTCATATCTTAACAGCGTGCCTAAAGTAGTGCAGCAGATTAGCCTTGCTCAGTATACTGTTAAGTCTGATTCCACTGAGATGGACTTGCAGGCTCAGTGCATTTCCAAACCTTTGCTTGGAGTACAAGGATGGAATGAGGAGCAGAATCTTGTCTGACAACTGATACTCTTTCCGTCTGTTCCACTAAGAACTTTTCCTTTGCCAGAATCCATGACGCCATTTATTTCAACTATGGACTAAACACAACTATTTTGCCTTGGGTGAGTGATAATGTCTCCAGCCTTTGAAGCTGCTTGCTTTACTCAAGGAAGAATCGGGGTTTTACAACTAGAATTTGGGATCTGCACTTTTGAAGAGTTACAAGCATCAGTAATATTATGAATTCCGTGGGGACTTTTTTTTCCTCACTTGCCCGGAAAGGGTGGTTGGACCTTTTGCTGGTATACTGTCAAGTTTTAAAGCCAAAGTTTTGGTTCGATCTGAAGTACAACTTCTGGGAGTCTGATCTTAATGATTTTTGACTTCTTCCCGCTTCTGGCAAAAATCGTCATAGTCGGACACCGCAATCAGTCGCTTCTAGCATTGTTCAGGGCCTGCAATTGACTGAAAGGGGACATGCTGCTCAGTTGGCATATGAAACTTGTCTCATTCAGTATTATGAAGCTACTAATGTTTCTCTTTTTGGAGCTTGTAATTTCTTAGTCCTCTGCCTGTACGATTAAAGAGATCAATTTTTTATCCATGCAAAAACAGCAAAGGTACAGGGGCTGCAAGTAAATTGCTTGTCACTGCGGTAAGACAGCTTAATAATCTGCCAGAAATGGGCCTCTTTGAAGGCTGGGTGTATACCTAGTATCTGTCTTTGTATGTGTGAATTGCTCAGTAGCCTTTTGCCCTCATGATTCAGTACATGGGAAATCTGGTCAAAGCTGATCAGGGCCAGAATGTGGAGTCTCTTCCCATTCCACAATGAAAGCCCAGGGAGTCGTCTGTGACCCACTCATTCAGTTCTTCCTACGTCTGGGGAGCCTAATTGTTTGGCCAACTGGCAAGCACCGCGTCTCTCAGGGAGTTCACCTATTGTTGAAATAGACTGTGCTGGCACTGCAGCGTTTACTTAGTACTATCCAGTGCCTAATTCGATAAACTCAATGGAGGTATTTAAGTCCTTTTAATTTTTCTGCGGCCAGCATGACAGGGTGTGCCCATTCCCCTAAGTATGATGGGATGCGGTTGGTACCACCTATCATGTTCTACAAAGCCAAACAGTTAAGTGCTGGAGCCCGTCATCAGTTCACCACCGGCTTCAGGCCTGGGATCCTGGAATCCCTTCAGCATCATCCGTCTGCTAGCTGTAAGAATTCTGCATTCCATTAAGCCCCAGTATGTTCTGAAAATCAACTGTCTACCCTCGCCACCACCCTGTTTGGAACGTCACTCATTCAAACTTTTGTAAAGGGTAGTACGCAGTCCGCACCATTTAAGGGTCAGTCAGAACTCATGGGGATGAAGAGTGTAAGATCTGCTCCTAGTGGGAGGCACTATGAACCTGATTGTCCTCTTTTTGAGGTAAGAACTTTGTTAGGCTTATATTGGAACCCACTGTGGAGCACAACCTGTCGTATTGAGTTATATAGAACCAGTTAGAAGTATCCTCTCTGATCTTGCAGCTAATAGTTATAGATTCAAGCTACTCACATTTAGGTACTACATAGGTAATTATAGTACAGGGAGTTTAACGTTGGCCGCTAAGGAAGCACTTGTTCTATATGTCTCAGTAAGTACTACAGGTGGCCGTTTTTTCTGCTCACACTGCGGCCACCTTATTCGCAGGCCTTTTTACCACCTGGGCACTCGTTTGTTCCGCTCACTGGAACCCCCCACTGCTTCGTCCCACTGGGCACTCTCTTCTGGTATTTTAGCCCGCACCTCCCGTTGGAAATGCTCATATGTTGTTTGACAAGACTTAAATGAGGCAGGCAGCTATGTCCGAATTCATTGGGCCCTTGTCTGTCTTGGGGCCAAATTGGAATGTGACTCACATATGGTTTCTTCACCCATTTTCATTATATAGTCTGTCTATTTTATGGCTCGGTGAGACAGTTCTGCCTGCCTCTATTTTCCATACGCAAGAGCCAAAACTTATTCAATTTTAGCCGCCCTGTTTGTGTCTTAGAGTGAAAGGATAGGGTGCCTTTCATGAACACCCTTAAGGCCACCTGATGGAGGCTCTGAATGGTTGGACTGGCTTTACTTCAGACCAACTCCCCGGACGGAAGCCACATTAGGAGTATCCACCTTGGTAAGAATTTTTATTGAGCGTGTCAGGCCCTGCATTTGTAGAGTAAACTTTGCTCTCTTGAGCTACTAAGGACACAAACTTTAACTCGTTTTGTCAGGCTGCCGCAGGGTCATGGTGAGGCCAGATCAAACCTCCTCCTGAAGTAATCAGTTCCGGTCAACGAAGTTGCTTTCAAGCTCTGGCCACAGACCTAGTTTGTACAAAAACACGGTAAAATGTACCACATCACGATGACCGGCTGATCGCCTGCACCGCCATTAGAACCACGTCAGAAAACATCGTTCCTCTTGACTTAATCTTGTCGAATCTTTTTTTGGGTCCACCACTGATTCTCCGGCAAACGTCAGGTGTTTCGCGTGATTAGCCCACTGAAAGCCCACTAGGATTACATTGGGAGAAGCCCCTTATGCTTTGTTATCACACTCTGACTGGTTCCTATGCGTGGAGTGGCCCCTTTAAACATTTCCTGTTCTGCCATTCTGAAAATGCGAACTGCAGAAGACATTCGTGCTGGTAATAATAGTGCAATCTTTCTGACTTGATAAGAATTGCAGAGTCTTATCACAATTCAGTGCCATTCTAGTGACTCTCCGATTCATCGCCTCGCTGTTGACCAGAAGTTGCAATGAGTATCGCTGTCAGGGGGCCTTCAAATTTGGTAGTGATAAGAACTTTCAGCTGGCTGCATAAGAAGTATTGACTTGTCCGATTCATTCTCAGTGTTTCCACAGGTCTGTCACTTTGATTCTGTGGCTGTATCGAAAACAAAGTTTTGTTTTGCTGCTCTGAAGATAGTCTCACTTCTCTGTTGTCTTTCCCACTGGAAGTTTAATGTTCATTGGGATCTATTCGCTAGTACGATCAAGTCTCCAGCCTTGTAGCCGCCTTGACGCATTTAGCATTAAGACGCGTCATCCTGAAGAGCACAATAGCAATGTTTGGAAGGAGATCAGTGTTCTTTCGCTCCATTTAGTTCCAGTTGGTTAAGATAATGAGAAATCCCTCTTGCCCCAAGTTGAGAATTATGAAGCAAACAGTTCAGAGGCTACAAATTACCTTGGTTTGTTATGCCATTGCAGATTCATCAATGAATCCACTTACTTGGCACCTTTGCCTGAATTAATCTCTGCATCAGTGAAGGGGCCATAATACCTCGTTTTAGAGTTGAGGATTTTTACCCAAGGGATTTGAATTATTGTTCCTACACCAGTTCTGTAGCTGTAGAGTTATGGATCCGGACCCGTCGCCTTAAATGGCTTAGACAATACTCATTTTTTTTTTTTTTTGCCTAGTACCTTCAATGGTGATAACAGTAACGGAGTCATCTGAAAGCCGTGCATTTAAAATACTTAGCGCTTACTATGATAGAACTGTTAAAGGCCAACTAGGTGGGTTCTGAAGGTCTGTTAAGGCACAATAGTGTCAGAACTCCCCTTCGCGGACTCAACCCCGTCGTGCTACCGTCAGGGATCTGAATTTCTATCCCCATGCCAATCTGTCGTTTAGACTCGGGGAGGTCGCCCAAATGCGCGAAGATCCCCACCTGAAGTTTTTCTGATTGGGTCTGTATAGGAATGGGTGGTTTACGCTTCCTGTCTGCCTCACTAGAACACAAAACCTTTTGGCGTTCTAGAAGCATCATACGACCCAATTCTCGGTTTTCAGTCCCACTGTGCTCAGGGAGGAACATTTCCTTCCTGATCAGGCATTTTGCTTTACCCGCAGAGAAAAGCCCACCCATGCAGTGAATTCCGCTTTGACTTGTGGGGATCATCATTGCGGGGTTATTTCCTTTTTTCAGCCCTAAGTGCTTGTCACCTGGGGTAAGCGTGATTTTTCTACTGCCTCAAGTGGCGTCTGAAGACTTGCCAAAATAAGCGTCAACTGCTTAAACCCATTCGCTGCAAACTCATTTTGACTTCGCCCAACCAAAGTCCAATGGGACCTAAATTGAGTATTTGGACGGCTTTTGGAAAGAGTTTTTTTTTGGCCGTAACAGCTTTGTTCCAGCTGTGAGGAGCATCTTCACGGCACCCTGGGCCTCGCCCAGCTGGTTTGCAGTCGTGCCAGGTGCAAATTGACTTATATGGTGAATGGTGGAACATTCACCATTGAGTAGCAAGCCAACCTTGGAGGCAATCACGGCTTTAATTGCCCGGAGCTGGGCCGTTCTGTGAAACATCATCTGGAATGGGTAGTCTAAAAGTTTCTGGACGCTCCAGGTTTATGTGCCCGTACGGATCAATGGTGAGAGCAGCCCTTGACCACGCCGAATAAGGAATCTGGTGGACTGTCGTTGCCACTCTGGGCACCTACGATTGGCTTGCCATAAACTAATGCTGCCCTAATTCCAGTTTGGGCGAACATTTTGATGCCTTGAGTACAGAATAGTGGGGGCCTTGCTGGAAGTGCTATGCCTGGAACGATTTTGCGAACTTCAGTACTTTCTAAATATACCAGAATTGCGTTTTAGTACCTCATTTTGTTTTAATGATACTGAATTCCAACTACAGATGTCCTTACCAGCCCGATTATGGTAGGTTATGTCCTCGTGGGTGCCAAAAAAACTGGGTCATCAGGTGTTACTTACCTGGATACCCGTCCTGCAGACCGCCCAAAATTGCATCCTATTGGTTCCGCAGGGATACAAGTTCCATATCGTATGTAGTTTATGCTAGCAAATCCTTGTCTGAGGATTTTGATAGCGACTGGCAGGAGACTAATTACTATTTGAACTTAGGAATCCTTGAGTATAACCCATTTTTTGCCATTCTAGCCAAAAGACGGTATTCTTCTGGCAGGAGAGAGGGGATTGCAACAACAACAGTCTGAAAGACCGGCTCTCTCATTCATAGGAATCCTTCGAAATATCTCCTTTTGGACTACGATGTCTCCTTTTGCCCTAAGGCCTAACACTTGCCACTGATGACTTGGGGACTAAGTGGGGGTGGGTTTTCACACAGTTTATACGTTTTTCAGATTGATTGCCCGAGGGTGGTTTAGTTTTTATTTTCACCGCATCTGAGCATAGACCTCTGCCCAAAATGGTAGTAGGTGTTAAAGCTACATGTGACGCTCAGAATATATTCGTAAGAAGTGAGTCAGACCATGAGTCTGCCCAATTCCATGTTTCTGAGGAGGATGGCCACCATCAGAGTTCTGCACTTCATGGGTTTACTGATGCCGTTAAACCTCCCGACTCTCGCAGGATTTATTACCTTGTTTTTTTGCCACCTCGCCCAGATGATCTTTGACCCTGTTTTCCATCGTTTTGGTGCTGCAACACTCTGTTGACCAAAAAATAATCGATTTTGGACCAGCACTATATGTTTTTTTTCCCATGCCGTTAGAGGGGGGCTTTTTCTACCTAATGAATGCACTTCTCGTGTCTTTATTCAAATAAAACATACTTTCTGGTCAAAATCAGTTTTCCGAATAACCTTTTACGTTTTGGTAATTGCAAAAAAAGCGTTAATCTATGTACTTGGTACTGGCACGGAGCATACTAAATCTATTCAGTTTTACATTATTACTAAAAGATCCTATTACCAGTTACTAATCTGGTTGCTTTTTTGCCTTGCTAAGGTTGATTCAAGCTATTCATTAAGTAGTCTTGCCAGGGTAATGGCACTATTTGAGTCACTGTAAGTAATGATAATACCAGTGGGCATACCCTGTAGTGACCATGTTTCGCAGACGTCTTATCCCCTTTGAAGTAGTCAAACGTAATTCCATTGGAAAACCTTCCAGTAGGTATGTCACCGTATCTCCCAGTTAGGGAACCCGGAATGTATTTTTACGTTTTTTGGAGCATCGACCTGTTTTATGGGCTCAACCTCTGGACTCCTTGGTATCAGCTGATGTAATCCTAAAACTATTCTTTTTTGGGGGGCATTCAAATGGGAAGCAAAGAGATTCTTTTTCCGTTAGCTGGTTGAATAATTCCAAAGATCTTGGAGTCCGGAGTAATGCCCACTGTGCTGTACTGGGACCACCGACCCCCTGAGGTGGAACTAGTGGTTTTGAAAACTATGCATTCTTAGAGACATGAAACTGACGTCCCAGTGTCCTTTGAGGGAGACAGTCAGGCTGAAGTTTCCCTGTAGTTGATCCTAGTGAGTTTTTGATTGTTTAGCTCCCTGAGCTTTTGCATTGCTGCTGAACCATACTGCGATCCCCTGCTGACGGGATTACCAGTCCCGTCTATTTCCACCCTTCCTAAATCGAAAGCCTAAGACCCCTGCGCTTTGCTCTGGCCCCATCGTGATTTTCTATCAGGGCGCTGCCGATTCCAAGTTCCATGTCCAATATCCACCATTCAGTATGAGCAGCTCCCTGGTGATGATTTTCATGACGGTATTCACATAACCCTCAGATGGTTGGTCTTGAAGTAGGAATTTCCAAATTGAGGTGTCTTTCACTGATCAAGCTTTCAATGGGACCACACCACATAAGGAGCCCTTGCCTGCAGTTGAGTGACCAGTTAGATTCTTTTTGCTGGATCACATGCTCCTGAACACGTCCTATTTAAGCATCCGCATTCAGACTCGTTCAATGATGTGCACTTTTTTTTTCTCTGTCTGAAAGCCACATTTTGTTTTCGCTTTAGCTGATTTCTAGCATGACGTAGGGCTCCTGGCCATGAAATCTATCCTTCGAGATGATGGGGATCACGGGACTAATTTTATAGTTTCAATGATCCCTCCGACCATCAAACGTTGTGCCCCTCTTTAGGTTTCGTGAAACGACTTCCCAGGGCTATTGAATCAGGTGGTTCGGTTTTTCCCAGATACCACTTGATGGACAGAATAAAGCAGCCTGGTAATTGCATAGTTGATGACCCTGGTACTTCCTGGTGCCCTAAGGCCCTTTAGTTCTAATGATTCCTTTAAGACGACCGTGATGCCGGTATCTTTTCAAGTCACCATTCAAAGAGAGGATCATTTTACATCTGAGTACGGGGAATGACTGAGGGAGTGACCATTCCAAATTTTTCACCCTGAGGGTATGACCACACAAACTCGGGCGGATATGACCCACCCTCACTGACACTCATTTTGGTTGATCAATACTGGAGTGAGGCAGCTTTGATTGATTTGCGCATGGTCCTCAAAGATACGGGCCCACTAAGCAAAACCACGACAGTCAGTCCTGCCCTTCTAAAGGTCGGGCTTTGCACTGATGCATGAGACCGTTCCAGCAGGAACCTCATACTGCGCGTGGTTGCCCATTCAGTGGGGATTACCTGGAAGCGCCTTAACGTATTCCAAATTTCGTATTGCCTGGAGAGTGGAACAGCACATTGCCCGTATATGAGTTGAAAGCAAGGGTCTAAAATGAACAACGATTCTGCAGCACAACTGGCTTCCATGCCCTCCTCAAATGCTCTGAACAAGCAGTTCCATGCAGCCTGGCTAGTTACTTGCAGATATGAAAGAAAAACGTTTTACCCCTTTTTGCCTATTACTCATAAGTCTGGAGGCTTTTTTGATTCCCATGCTATGCTGCCACCTGACACTGATGTTTCAGAGACAGCATGGATAGTCGTAAGAGGAATGCATTTGGGGGACACAGCTCGGGGCAAAAGCTTGGGCAGCCAGCATGACATTGGTGACTTCGGTTAGGCCACTAAACAGATTTGTCCCATGTTCAGCCAGGCTGGAACGTACTTCTTGAAGCCTAGGCTGGATCCACCTATGGCAACTAAGGAGTCAGATTCGCAACAGTCCTATGCCTCGCCACTTAGAGGGGTTAATAACTGCCTAAGTTTTACGATAGCCACTTCTGGCAAAGGTGGTGAAGCGGGAAATAACCTGCGCTCGTTCAGACTATGACTGAGCTATACTACCTGGGGCACTCCGAGGGGAGTGATTTTTGAAAGAGGCAAGAATCCTTAACTATAGCAAATCTTCTGTATAGGGTTATCAGGAGAGTTGGTTCGTTTAATAGCATCTATAATTGAATGAACAATGCAAGTAATTCAGTCTAGGACGCTACAATGGTATTATGGACAAGTCCATTTTCACATAATGGCCAGCTACCTTGATTCAGAGCCCTCTATGAACATCGGTAGCAACCATGAGTTAGGATCAGATTCCTGTGGAAATATTGCCTGAGTCCTGAATTGCCTGTTCATACCTTCCAATTATTAGAAGCCTCCTGAATAATTCAAATGCCTGAATGTCTGAAATTGCCTGATTGCCTTTAACCTTGCCTATAATTGCCTAAATTGCAGGAGAATTGTCTTTTGAAATTCATGAATACCTCCTGGAATTCTGTTTGGAATTATCTTCTTTAATGGCCAAATTGCTGTCAATTGTCACTGAATTGCCTCAGTGAGTATGAAACATTCTTGCCTGAATTGCTTTGATACCTGCTTTTGTATGTGTTCAGTCATTTTCTAATCACAAATTGAAACCAGGAATATTCAGTGGAAGTCATAATTCACCTCGACACCCAGGAATTACAGATTTTATATGATTCAGTTTATAATTTCACTGAAAAGAAGTTAATGGAAGCCTGAAATTGCCTTGACTGAAATTGCCTCCTGAATTGCCTGGAAATTCTTTAATTGTTTTCAATGCCTAATGCAAAATAGTTGTCTGTACATCCTCAATTCTGAAAGCCCCTGAATCAATAGCCTCTGTGTGGTCAGAAATTGACTGTCTGAAATCTTGAGAATGCCTGGAATTGTATTTTGAAATGCCTCAGAGAATAGACTCTGAATACTAGGACACTAACATATGCCTCTCATTCAGAGTTCACTGAATAAGGAATACCTGTATTTTCAGAGTCTTATAGCCACACATTCAGAGCCTCACTGAATATATACAGGGAAATCAGATTCTATTTTATGGCCATTTTCAGACCCAATAAAAATGCACTCCTGTGAGTATCAGGCCACTCATTCAGAGCCTCATTGAATAATACACACTATGGAAAAATCAGGAGTGTATTTCACATGGACTCACAGCCTCAGTGAATATACATACCTGGGGAATAGAGAGTATATTTATGGCCAATCATTCAGCCTCTGAATAATGCACACCTGTGAAATAGTCAGAGTCTATTTATATGTCATTCAGTGCTCAGTGAAAAATGCACACTGAAATAATCAGGATTTTTATTGCCACTCATCCATACCCTTATTAATAATACACACCGAATGTGGAGTCATTTCATGGCCACTTATTCATAAACTCACTGAATAATACACAATGGGGAATAGTCAGAGTCTATGTCATATGGCCACTCAATCAGAGCATTATTGAATATGAATACTGGGAATAGGATTCTATTTCATATGCCACTATTAAGAGCCCTGAATAATGCACACCTGGTAATCAGGGGCCATATGAACACTCATTCAGCCTCAGAATAATGCACATGTGAATAGCCAGGAGTCTATTTTATACACCTCATTCAGAGCCTCAGTGAATAATACACACCTGTGGAGTATTATTATATGGCCACCATCAGCCTCAGTGAATAATACAAATGTGTGCAGTCTATTTCATAAAGCCTCATTCAGATTCACTGAATATAAAACATGATAGTCAGCATTTTATTTAATATCCACATCAGTGCCTCAATAATACACACCTGGGAAGAGTCTCTTTATATAGCCACTTCAGCCTCAGAATAATGCACACCTGTGGAATAAACAATAGTCTATTTTATATGGCCACATTGTTGATTGATAATGCACACTGAATAGTGGAGTCTATTTATAGCCCACTTTTCAGAATCTCAGTCAATAATACACACCTGGAATAGTCAGAGTCTATTTCATATGGCCACTTTCAGAGCCTCAGTGAATAATACCTGGAATGTCAGGAGTTTATATGGCCTCATTCAGAGCCTCACTGAATAGAACACCTGTAGATAGTCAGATCTATTTATATAGCCACACATTCAGAGCCTCACTGAATAATATACACCTGGGGAAAGTCAGATTATCTTTTATTGCCACTCATTCAGAGCCAAATAAAATGTGAGTCTAGAGTCTTATGGCCACTCATTCAGAGCTCACTGAATAATACACACCTATGGAAAAGTCAGGAGTGTATTTCACATGGCCACTCATTCAGAGCCTCAGTGAAGAATAATATACCTGGAAATTCAGGAGTCTATTTATATGGCACTTATTCAGACTCACTGAATAATGCACACCTGGAATAGTCAGAGTCTATTTGATATGACTTTCACCAGTGCCTCAGTGAATAATGCACACCTGGGAATAGTATAGTCAGAGTTTTATATGGTCACTCATTCAGAAACTCACTGAATATACACACCTGGAATAGTCAGAGTCCATGTATATGGCCAAATCAGAGAACTGAATGATACACACCTGGAAATAGATTCTATTTATATGCCACTATTCAGAGCCTCATTGAATAATGCACACCTGAATGAATCAGGTGGCTATTTCACATGAACACTCCTTCAGACACAGTGAATTATACACCTGGGAATACTCAGGAGTCTATTTCATGGCCAATCATTCAGCTCATGAAATATGACATAAATAGTGAGTCTATTTGATATATGGTTCATTCAGTGCCTCAGTGAAAATGCACTGAGAATAGTCAGGAGTCTATTTTATGTGCCACTCATTCATACCCTTAGTAATAATACACCTGGGGAATAGTCAGGAGTCTATTTATGGCCACTTTCAGAAACTCACTGAATAATACACACCTGAAGAAGTCAGTCTATGTCATATGGCCACAGAGCATTACTGAATGATGCACACCTGGAAATAGTCAGATTCTTTTTATATGACCATTAATTAGAGCCTATTGAATAATGTACACCTGGGAATAATCAGGAGTTATGTCATATGAACACCCATTCAGAGCCACAGTGAATAATGCACACTGTGGAGTAGAGTTTATCACAGCACTCATTCAGAGCCTCAGTGAATATACACACCTGTGGAATAGTCAGGATATTTCATATGGCCACACTCATAGTTTCAGTAAATGCACAATGTACAGTACTCAGAGTCTATTTCATATAGCCACATTCAGAGATTCACTGAATAATACAATGGAATAGCATCATTTTGTATGACCATTCATGCAGAGCCTCATGAGTCACACTTTACAGCCACAGTGAATAATGCACCTGAGAATAGACATAGTCTATTTTATATACAAAATTAAAGCCTGAATGAGTAATGCAAACTTGAACAGTAAGTATTCATTCATATGCCATTACTCAGTCAGTCAATAATACACACCTGGGAATAGTGGAGTCTATTTCATATGGTCACTCAAAGCTTTAAATATACACACTGAATAGTAGAGATTATTTCATATGGCCACTTTTCAGAGCCTCAGAATAATGCATACCTGGGAATACAGGACTATTACATATGCCTCTCATTCAGAGCTTCACTGAATAATGAACACTGAGTAATCAGAGTCTATTTCATATAGCCACATATTCAGAGCCTCACTGAATAATATACACCTGGGAAGTCAGGAATCTATTTCATGCCACATTCAGAGCCAATAAAATGCACTGGGGAGTATTCAGGAGTCTTTCATGGCCATTTTCAGAGCCTCACTGAATAATACACACCTATGGAAAAGTCAGGAGTGTATTTCACATGGCCACTCATTCAGAGCCTCACTGAAGAATCATATACCTGGGAATACTCAGGAGTCTATTTCATATAGCCATTTATTCAGAGACTCACTGAATAATGACACCTGGGAATAGTGGAGTCTATTTGATATGACTGTTCACAGTGCCTCAGAAAAATGCACACCTGAGGAATAGAGTAGTATCTATTTCATATGGTCACTCATTCAGAAACTCACTGAATACACACCTGAATAGTTGAGTTCATGCATATGGCCACAATCAGAGCATTACTGAATGATCATACCTGGAAAATAGTGGATTCTATTTCATATGACCACTGATTCAGAGCCTCATTGAATAATGCACACCTGAATATAATCAGAGTATGTCATTTCACCATTCAGAGCCTCATATAATAACACCTGGGAATACTCAGGAGTCTATTACATAGCCCTCATTCAAAGCCTCACTGAACAATGCACACTGTTGGGTACCAGAGTCTATTTCATATGGCCAGTCATTCAGCACCTCACTGAATGATACACATGGGAATAGTCAGGATTATTTAATATCACCATTCAGACCTCACTGAATACACACTGGGGAATAGTCAGGATTCTATTTAATATGAACACCCATTATGAGCCTCGCTGAATTATGTATGCCTGAATTTGATTTTATTCTATTGACCATTGAGTCTAATGAAAATAACACATGCAATGTAAAGAGTAATGTCTATGGCCCTTCAGAGCCTCATTGAATAATACCAGAAAAATTTGAGTCTCATATGGCATTCATTCAGAGGATCAGTAAATAATGCACCTGTGAGTGGAATCTCTTTCTTGGCCACACATTCAGAACATCAGTGAATAACACACTGTGGAATAGTCAGGAGTCTATTTCATGCCCCTCATTCAGAGCTGAGTGAATAATAAACACCTGGAATAGTCAGTCTATTATATTGCCACTATTCAGAGCCTCAGTGAATAATGCACACCTGGGAAATAGTCAGGAGTCTATTTGATGGACTTTTCAGAGCCTCTGAATACACACACATGGAGAGTCAGATTTCTATGCCATTCTGAGACTCCCAGGAATAGTGCACTGAGAAATTGTCAGAGTCATATGGAACTCATGAACCTCAGTGAATAATACACACTGGGGAATAGTCAGAGTATTTCATTGCCACACTCATCAGTGAATATGCACACTGGGGAAGTCAGGAATCAATTTCATCTGCTCTCAATATTTCATTGAATAATGCACTGTGGGAACAGTCAGGAGTATTGATATGGCCACATTCAGAGCCTCTCTGAATAATATGCACACTGGAATAAGAGTGTCTATTTATATTACCACTGATTCAGCCTAGAAAAATAATACCTGTGGAGTATAGAATCTATTTCATGGCCACTCATTCACCTCAGTGATAATGCACAGGGGAATAGTCATTCTATAATTTCCATTCATTATACCTGAATTCACGAAGATAGTCATATTGGACATACCATGTCTCTGTTCAAATGATTCATATATAGTGTTTTATTCAACAGCTCAGAATAATCACCTGTGGTAGTCAGTGTTCTATTTATTATAAACACTCATTCAGACCTTCACTGAATAATAATGCACATTTGGAATAATGAGGATTCTGTTTCATATGGCCACTCATTCAGAGCCTCACTGAATGGTACACTGTGGAATAGTCAGACTATTTTATATAGCCACTGATTCAGAGCCTCAGTGAATCTGCACCTGAAGAGTACTGAGGATTTTATTTCAATGACCCTTCATTCAAGCCTCAGAATAGTCAAGGGTCTATTTCATATGGCCACTCATTCAGAGCCTCAGTGAATGACACACTTGGGAATAATCAGGATTCTATTTCATACGACCAGTATTAGCCAAGTGAATAATACACCTGGGAATAGTGAGAGTCTTATAGAACACTTTCAGTGCCTCAGTGAATAATACACGGGAATACTGAGGAGTCTTTTAATATTGCCCTCATTCACTTCAAGAATGCAAGTTTGGGGAATTGTCAGGTGTTTATTTAGAATGGCCCCTCATTCAGAGACTCAGTGAAAAATACACACCTAGGAAATTGTGAGGATTCTATTTCTATGGCCACACATTCAGAGCCTCAGTGAATAATGCACACCTGAGGAATAGTCAGGAGTCTATTTTATATGCCCACTCTTTCAGAGTCTCACTGTGTAACTCACCCTGTGAGTACTGAGTCTATTTATGGCACTCATTTTGAGCCTCAGAATAATACACACCTGGATAGCAGAGTTTATTTCTTCAGGCCAATCATTCAGAGGCTCAGTGAATTATATACACTGGAATAGTCAGGAGTCTATTCATATTGCTCTCATTCAAAGCTAAGTGAACAATAACTGTTGTGTCTCAGGAATGTATATATGGCCAGTCATTCAGCACTCACTGAATGGTACACATGGGAATAGTCGGGATTCTATTTAATATGGACACCCATTTGAGACTCACTGAATAATATACCTGTAGAATAGTGAGAGTCTATTTATGCCTCTTCTGATCTCACTGAATAATACACACCTGGGGAATTGTCAGGAGTCTATTTTGTATGGCTCATTCAAACCTCATTGAATAATACACTTGAAAAAAAATTGGAGTCTCTTTCATATGGCCATTCATTCAGAGCTGAGAATAATGCACATGTGGAGTAGTCAGGGTCTATTTCTTGGCCACACATTGAGAAAATCAGAAAATTCACACCTGTGGAATAGACAGGAGTCTATTTCAGGCATTCAGGTGAATAAAACCCACCTGAAATAAAAATCTGGATCTATTTCACATTGCCTATTCATAGCCTCAGTGAATAATCCAAACCTGGGAATAGTCAGCATCTAAATAGAATAATTTTTCAGAAGTTAATAATGCACATGGGGAATATTCAGAGTCTATTTCACATGGCCACTGATTCAGCCTCAGTGAATAAATACAGTACTCAGCATTCTATTTCATATGGCCACTCATTCAGACCTCAATAATGCACACCTGGGGAATATCAGGATTATATTTTTTGTCACTCAGACCTTGAAATAATAACATTTGGAATAGTCAGGATTTCTTCATGGCCACTCATTCAGAGCCTCAGGAATGGTACACACCTGTGGAATAATCAGAGTATTTCATATTTCTTCATTCAGAGCCACAGTGAATAATGCACCTGGGAGTACTGAGGATTCTATTTCAAATACCCTTTTCAGAGCCTCAAATAATACACATGGGGAATATCTCTCTATATCATATGGAAAATTCAGCCTCAGTGAATGATACACTTGGGAATAGTATTTATTCCATATCACCTGTGATTCAGAGCCATTGAATAATGCACCTTGAGAACAGTCAGGTTTCTTTATATGGACACTTTAGAGCCTCAGTGAATAATACACCAGGAATATCAATTAGGTTATTCATATTGCTCATTCAGAGCCCTGAATAGTGTTGGGGAATTGTCAGGAGTTTATTTACATGTCCTCTCATTCAGAGCCTCATTGAATAATGCATACCTGGAAAATCAGAGTCTCTTTATATGGCCATTCATTCAGAGCATCAGTGAATGCACACCTGAGGCCAGGTGTCTATTTGTTTTGACACATTAAACATCAGTGAATAATACACACCTTGGAATAGTCAGATTCTCATGGGCCCCTCATTCAGAGCCTCATGAATAAAACACCTGGAGAATAGAGGTATTTCATATGAAACCATTCAGAGCCTCAGTGAATAATACTGGTAGACAGGAGGCTATTTCATATGGACACTTTCAGAGCTCTGAATAATACACACATGGGTAGAGTCAGGAGTCTATTTCATATGCCACTCATTGAGAGCCTAAAATACTGCAACCTGTTAGAGTCTATTTATATGACACCCATTCAGCTTCAGTGAATAATGAACACCTGGAGTAGTCAGGATATTTTAGCCACAAATTAAGATCCCTGAAGGATACACACACCTGGGATAGTCAGATTTATTCAGGACACTCATACAGCCTCTTGAATAATGCACATGTGAAATAATCACTCCTATTTCATATGAGATTCATTTAGCAATGAATCACATTCAGAGTAAAAGCAGTCATACAGTTTCAGTGAATATATATACAGATAGTCAGGAATCTCTTCATATGGCCACTCTCAGCCTCAGTGAATAATACACCCTGGGAAATAGTCAGAGTCTATTAATGGACACATTCAGCTCTGAAATAATGCACAGAAATAGTCAGAGTTTTTATGACTTATTCAGAGTCATTCAATAATACACACCTGAAGAGTAAGAGTCTATTCATAGCCACCATTTAGAGCCTGTGAATAATGCACCCCTGGGGATAGATCAGTCTATTTATATGGCCACAAAATCAAAGCCTGAGTGATAATGCACAACTTTGGAATAGTGAGTTCTAATATGCCCATTTAATCAGAGTCTCAGTACACACCTGAGAATAGTCTATTTCATATGGCCACTAACTCAAAGCCTCATTAAATAATACACACCTGTGGAATAGTCAGAGGCTATTTCATATGGCCACTCAGAGCCTCAGTGAATAATGCACACCTGGGAATAGACACAGTCTGTTTTTATGGCCAAAGCCTGAGTGAGTAATGCACAACTTTGGAAGTGAGGAGTCTATTCATATGCCCACTTAATCAGAGTATCAGTAATACACACCTGAGGAATACAGAATCTATTTCATATGGTCACTAACTCAAAGCCTCATTAAATAATAATACACAGGAATAGTCAGGCTATTTCATGGCCACTTTCAGAGCCTCAGTGAATAATGCATACAGGGGAATACTCAGGACACTATTACATATGGCCTCATTCAGAGTTCACTGAATAAGGAACACCTGTAGAGTAGTCAGAGTCTATTTCATAGCTACACATTCAGATCACTGAATAATACACACCTGGGAAGTCAGGATTCTATTTCATAACATCTCTTGAAGAGCCCAACTAAAATACACTCCTGAGTATTCAGGAGTCTCTTTTATGGCCACTCATTCAGAGCCTCATTGA
>JAKFGQ010000649.1:0-17249 GCA_021498475.1 Saguinus midas | reverse complement strand
TCGAGACAGAGTCTCACTTTGGTGCCAGGCTAGGTGAAGTGACATGATCATGGCTTTATTGAAGCCTTAAACTGTCTCAAGCTCCTTCACCGCTTCTGAGTACTGACTGCAGGCATGCACCACAACTGGCTATTTTTTAGATTTTTTTTTTTTTGTACAGATTAGTCTCACTATGTCATCAGGGCTGAACATCACTTTTTTTGGTTTTATTTGCATTATAGAATGAATCAAAACCACAAGATACCATCACATAGCAATCAGAACCAAGACATAAAAAATAACAGATGCTGGTAGAATGTGGAGAAAAGTGAATACTTATACTGTTGGTGAATTTAAATTAGCTCAGCCACTGTGGAAAGCTGTGTGGAAGTTTTTTAAATAACAGAGCAGAACTACCATTTGACATAGTAATCTCATTATTGGGTGTATAATACTACTAAGGAAAAGGAAAATTTCACCAAAAAGATGTTCATCATATATGCTGCAGCATTCTATTCACAAAATGGAATCAATGTGGATACCCATCATAGAGGACTAAATAAAGAAAATATGTTAAAAGGAATGTTATAAGAATAAATAAAATGATACAAGATCAGTTCGGTGCTTGGAACTTATAAATTGTTCAATGGTAATTATTACTGTTATGATTTTAATTGTAGCTATGATATATTCAGTAAATATTTCAGGATAGTTTATTCTAATTCCTTCCTTGTATATTCAGTCAGCTTTGTTGCCTCTCTGAGCCCTCAGTGTACTTGTATTGCAAAATCTTAAGTCTAAATTCAACATTCCACCCATTTTATACACAAACATGGCTAAAGAAAATATATTGCCATGGTGACTGGTCACGTTTTAAATTCATGGCATGACCATACTCCCATGGCACTTCCTATATTTTCCTACACTTATGAACAAATAATTATATTATTTATTTTATAGATAGTCAACCTTGTCTATAGATACTCAACATTGTCCATAAATAAGAAGATATCAATATCACCACTTAATAGATGACCCAAACACAAGAAAGGTGAATGGATTTTAAAGGACACATCACCAATAGCTGACATACACTTTCAAGTATTCTGCACACCAGTTCCTAAGTCTACAAAGAGGCTATGGTAGCCTTACTAAAACAAACAAAAAATAATTGTTTTAGGAAGAAAATATTTGTAGGATAATAACAGAAAGTGTAGGCAATTTTTATAAGATGTTTAACTTTAAAAATACCTGTCAGAAAGAGTGCATACCTTCATAATTGATACATAGATACAGTAAGAAACCTGTTTATTAGGTTCTAAAATGTAAGGTAATAGGTGGAGCTTAATGCATAGACATGCATCTTTCTCTATTTAATAATGATTTCTGCTTACAATTTATTTTCAAAGCACTTTGAAAATATTATAATATTTTACTGTATTGTCAAACACCCTTCCCTGAAGTGTGTATGTCAGCTTATAAATCACTATCTTTGGAATAGCATTTAAATTCTGGAAAGTACCATACACATAAACATAACTTTGAATACAGAGGTACAATAACAATAAATTATAAACACTTTAGCTGCAAACCCTTTTTATTCAAAGATATGCATAATGATGTTATGATACTTGTGAATCAGCATGCTTATACGTAACTGAAATAAAATAATATAATTATACATAACTGAAATAAAATAAACATAATTCAAATAAGAATGATTCTCATTATAGTAGAATGTATTTTTTTCTATCTGTGGTTTAAATCACACACATTAGAAAGGAAAATCTACATTGAAGAATTATGTTATTTAATGAAATGCCTTTTGTGGGGACTTGGTGATGTATTTCTCTTCGTTTAATAAAGACGTACACTTAGTTGTAAAAGTCATGGTGTTAAATTCACCTTTTGCTTTTTGCTCTTACTTTTCCTTCTTGTCTAAAATAGAATGTGATGACTGGAATTGTAGCAGTTATTGTGATCCTATGAGAAAAAGAAATGATGAGAATTTCTAACTTCTTGATCCTGATATTTTTCAACATCCAAATTACTGTCATCACTATCCCTCACTGCCTGCCTCAGATTAACTATTTATCTAAACCATTTTGTGTTTAGTCCAGTATAATTATGACTTCATTATTTGTGATTAAATGTACTACCTAATTAATTTATTTAACTCAGAGGAAGAAAAAGGTTTAACATATTTATAATTTTCAATTACTAAAAACATTATTTTGTAAAATTCGTTTTCTTTTAACATAGTAATAACCATTTTAGTAGACAAGGTGATTTCAGAAACAATACAAAAACTGCTTTGTCTATTCAGGAAAAGTAAATAAATCCTTTATTTTTAATAAACTTGTACCAAAAGAATATATGAGAATAACTCAGAATAAATACAATGAACTATCATTCACATTGATGGTTTGAGATTCATAAAGGTCTGGGAGCTGGCATCTAAGCCGCCACTATCAATAGATACCAAAAACTAGAATTAATTTTCAAAGGAAGTAAAGATAGTTCCAGTGGATTTTATACACTGCAGTGAGAACACAGAATTAATGAATGCATCCTTCTTCAAGTTTCACTGCTGGTAGAGTAATAGCCAATGGTACATTGCCTTCCCATTAGAGTTAGTGACCTCCAGAGAGACTGTGAAGGCAACGTGCATTTCACAAAGTTGCTATTTGATAAGGGTCATTGGTGAGTATATCGAGTTTCTTCTCTGTGATTTCAGAGGAGAATTTACAAAATGTTATGGCTGCTTATTTGCCACTGAAAGAGGCTGAACTGAGATTTCCTTTATGAATATGTTAGAATCTCATATTGCTGCATGGCAGCTGATACAACATATTTTAAAATTTAAGGAAGAAAAGGCCAAGATGCAAACCTAGCTTTGCCCAGGGATGACTAACTATTGTGTAGGTTCATTAGCTGAGTGAATAACAGGAAACCGTTCAGCTTCTGTGTTAAGGTTGATAAGCCAGCACATTTATTTTAAAAGTTCACATGCAGAAGATACACTACAACTACTTCTAATATTACAAAAAGCACCCTTGAAATGATAAGCTCTGAAGAATGTTTGTACTGTCTACATATTTCAGACAGCAGAATTTTAGGTGCAGAACTGAATTTCACACACATATCCACTCACACATACAAAAATCAGCATAATCGTTATCATCATCATCATCATCCTTCAATCTCAAAAGACTTCTTGTGTGACCCAGTGCAATAACAGGAAAAATATGACCTAGTTTAAGAGGCTTGATAGCACTTTGAAGAGCATCAACAGTGACTGCATTGAAATACATATACTAGCATTCTTCTGATGCTGAGAATTTGGCATCATTTCATGCTGCTTTAAGTCTACAAGTGGCAAGATATCCTAGATTGCTTCTGCTATTAATTCACTTTTGATATAGATAGTGTAGAGGAAACTTTTAACTGAAGAACCCAATATTTATTTACAGTATTGCTACTATTATGCAACAAATGAACCAAGTTTTTTCCGATTTATTTTATAAATACTGAGTTGGTGCAAAAGTAATTGCTGTTTTGATATAACTTTAATAATACACGAACCTAAAATATATTAATTATTGGTTATTCTAACTCGTTCCTTTAAGCGAGGAAATTTTAATGGGACAGTAATATATCTGATTTAATATAACCATGTAAAGAAATAAGGTGAATATAAAATAAAGTCCTTTTTATCTTTATTCTTCAATAGCCTTCACAGCATGTTGCCATTTGTTTTAATAATAGCAAAGAATTATTAAATTACTGTTACTATACAACAAGCTTTGAAGTAACTAAAATTAAGGACTAAAATGCAGCTTTTAGTGGTATTCTGTTTTTATGAGTTTGCCTCTTTCCACTGGGTTGTATTAAATTAATTTTTCTCTGTACTTATATAATATTTCCAAATAGTGATTTAAAAAAACAACATATGTAACAGGAAGAAAAGTGCTCATTTAGTGAACTTTGTGTAAGCTTGTTGAACCTGCGGGTCCATGAGCCACATGCATCTCAGGATGGCTTTGAATGTAGCCCAACACAAATTCATAAACTTTCTTAAAAATTATGAGATTTTTTGTGATAATTTTAGTCTATAAGCTACCATTAGTGTTAGTGTATTTTATGTATGGCCCAAGATAGTCATTCTTCCAACATAGCCGAGGGAAGCCACAAGATTGGACATCCCTGTTTTAGAGTTTACCTGTAAATGAGGATGTGTTTCTTCAGAATCGGTGTGATTGTGTGATGAGTAAATAGGATGAAGCTGCCTAAAAATGTGGGTGTGGGAAGAAGAATTATCACACACTGTTAAGTGTTATAACTACCTAGTCGTATTTCAAAGGAGGCTACTTGACTAATCATAATTCAAAACTAGTGGTTTCCTTGATCTAATTTTGCTTACTCAAAATAGAACATGCATTATAATGTTGATGATGACAGCACAGTTAGCATTTACTAAAACGTTTCTACCCGGTAGAATTTTCCAGTTGTTTTGTGAGCATTAATATTTCTAATACTTATTTTGATGTAGTCATGATGATAAACCCCATTACATGAATGAGGACCACAAGCACAGAGGGAGAAAGTCATTTCGAAGACCGCAATGTTGGTAAGTGGCAGAGTCCAGAACTCTATCCATGCGCTTTGCCAATATGATATTTTGCCTTGCTTGTTACATGCTTAGACTGTTTATGCATAAAGTACAAAAATATATCCACGAACAGACATGCATCTGCAAAGGACCAGAATGACAAAAAAAGTCCTTGAAATCATATTAATAGGGGATCATTATCCTTTGTACAGATGGAAACAGAGCTGAGGACCAGAAAGATCGAAGAACAAGAGGTTTTTGGTTTATCTTTTAATAAAGCAGAAGTTTAATTCCTTTCCCGTGGGTGTTCAGAATCCAGCACCTCAGGGCTTCATGACTTATTATAAGTGAAGAAAGAAGGCTTTTCCGCAAGTAACTCAGGTTATTCTCTCTTTTTAAAGGGTTTTCAACCCAAATCGGATGTTAAGCATGGGGAACACTGACAACGCGCGTCTTTTGGCCAGCAGGGACATATCTTGCTGATGCTGTGCACTGCCACTGATATCTCCTTGAACTGAACTTCGTCGTAGTCACGTTGAAATGCAGGCGAGTAAAATAAATAGAAAACAAAACAATCAGGGCTCTATTATTAAACTAGGAGGGGAAATGAATATTTGGAAGCAGTTACCAGCCTCTGTCACAGCATCATGAGGAAATAAAAACCAGGTACTGCAAATTAATTCTCCAATATGGCTGCCACCCATCAGAATATAGACAGCATTTTAAAGACACTGTGAAAAAAGAATGTAAAATATCTTAGTCTTTACATCGATTAAATGTTGAAATGATACTATTTGGGATATACTGGGATGAATAAAATATGTCATTGAAATTAATTTTACCTGTTTCTTGTTACCTTTTTAATGTGGCTACTTAAATATCAACATTATACATCTGCCTTGCCTTGTAATACTTTTTTAAAAATTATACATTGGCAAATTATACCTGTATATATTTATAGAGTATAAATTGGCATGATGATTTCTAATACAATGTGCAATGATGAAATCAAGCTAAGTAACCCATCTATCACCTCAAATATTTGACTTTCTGTGATAAAATATTTGCAATGTTCTCTTTTAGCAATATTTAAATATATAGTAATCAATTATTAGCTATAGTTACCATAGGGTGCAATAGATTACATACATACACAAAATCGAACTTATTCCTCCTGTCTAACCGAGGCTTTGTACCCTTCCCTTCAATTATGATCTCCGATTTCCCCGTGCCCCGACTCTGGTAACCAACATTCTGTTCTCTGCCTCTATACATTTAATTGGTTTAGATTTCAAATGTGGGTGGAAATATGCAGTATTTGCCTTTATTTGTTTAATTTACCTTACAAAGTGTAATGTTCTCTAATTCCATCCATGTTATAACAGTTGACATAATTTTTTCCATTTTTTTCTAAAGACATTTATGTAGATCTGCTATACGTACAGCATTGCATTCGGTACATACACCACATTTTCTCTTTATCCATTCATTTATTTCGGCACTTTGGTAGATTCTGTGACTACTGTGAAGAGTGCTGCAGTGGGCAAAGGTGTACACACATCTCTTTGACATAATGATTTCAAATTTGGGAGGTAAATACCCAGAAGTGGCATTGATGGATCATACAGTAATTTTATTTTTAGTTTTTTGAGAAACCTCCATATTGTTTTTTTGTAATGGCTGTACTAATTTACATTCCCACAAAAAGAGTAATAGGGTTTGCTCTTCTCCATATGCTTGCCAACACTTGTCTTTTGTCTTTTTGATAATAGCCATCTATCAGGTGTGAGGTGATATCACACTGTGGTTTTAATCTACATCAGTAACATGTTTAGAAATTTTTTCATGTATCATCTGTTAGCAACTTATTTCTTCTTTTAAAAAATGTCTTTTTACGCCTTTGCCCATTTCTTACCTGGATTATTTGGTTTGTTTTTTTAGTTAAGCTCCTTATATATTTTGAGTATTGATCCCTTATCAGATGTGTAACATACAAACATTTTCTCCCAATCCATAGGTTGTTTTTTCACTCTTTTAATTGTTTCCTTTATTTTGGAGAAGATTTTTATTTTGATATAATTCAGTTTATCTATGTTCGCAATTTTGGGGTCAAACATAAAACCTCATTGATCAATGAGTAGTTTTACTGTTTCAGGTTTTATGTTTATGTCTTTAATTCATTTGAGTTTATTTTCTTATGTGATGTGAGATGAGGATCACATTTCATTCTTTTATATTTGGATGTCCAGTTTTCCCAACACCATTTATTGAAGAGACTGTTCTTTGTCCATTGCATATTTCCGGCACCATTGTTGAAAATCAATTGATCGTAGATGCATGAGTTCATTTCTGTGATCTCAATTCTGTTCCATTTGTTTACTGTATTTATTTGAAGCCAGTACTATACTATTTTAATTATTTAAACTTTGTAATATAGTTTGAAATCAGGTAGTGTGATGCCTCCACCTTTGTTCTTTTTGTGGAAGTGCAGATTTTAGCTTTTTCCGTTTCTGTGATTGTGAAAGTGAATTGAAAAGGAACTTAGAATAAGTATTGAGCAAGCCAATTCATGAGATCTGCCAAAAGTTGCAATTATTAAAAAGAAACAACTAAAATGCCATGTCTTATATACCATAGTAATAGAAAATATATTTCATAATTTAGTTGTACAGTTTCAAGAATGCTTTTTATGCAGCACCACCAAGAGTATATATAAAATGCCCATTGTGTTTTTCTAGAATTGAGTTTGTCTTGTGCATAATGCACTTCAACTTATTTAAGACCCCAATTTTAACTGCCCCTAAAATTCAATACATATTTGTCTCTATAAAAGAAGAGATGGCATGAGGTATCTAAAAATTAAATGGATAAATAAACAGTTTAAACAGAGGATAGTTAAAGGAACAAGAACTCTTATATAGCTGACAATCAATCAATATCAGTGTAATATATGAAGTATATAAACTTATACACTGAGGACATAAGGATGAATAATCCAAATTAAATTCCATACTTAGCAAAATAAATAATTAGTGTTGAAACAGACTTTGGCTTCAAACAACCCAACAGGCTAAGAAATAATGGTCATTCTCAGCAAGGGTCCAAACTTCATTTTGTTAAAATGTAAATAAATGTATCATTATGAAAAATCTTCTGGCCAATTTCAAATTCTAAATCAATATGCAGTGATATAAAATGCAATAAATTCCCAAATACAAAATGTTGCTTTTTAATAAATGATTTTAGCTTTATTTAATTTGCTATTACAGTATTAATTAGTATCAGAGTTATAAAATTGCAAAATTAGCCCTGGGCTTTTTGCCATTACAGGTGCTGTTTTCTGAAATAAACCTAGCTAAGAAATAATTATTTTTACAGTGTGGGAGCTATTGTTCTATCTTCTGAATTAGGACCGGGAGATGATATTTCAAGAACTGTTTGTGCCACAATATTAATAAGTAACCCATTTATGGAACCTCACAGAATTACAAGTACAAAAATGAATAAATATTCCTTATGTACACAGAGAGGTGGCTTTGCATCATCTTTCCTATTAAAATTATATTTAACTTCAGGAACTTCACATATTGACACTCTTGCTGGTACTCCAAATGGACTATAACTAGTTCTTCTGTTCCTGGAGAACTTTTTAATTTCCATAATAGAGATGAGTTCTTCAAAGACTTCTTCCTTACAACTCCTTGTGTTTCTAGCGTTTGTCTTTTCTGGCCAAAACTTAGTTAATTATAAAGGTACTTGGTTTCTGCAATGCATGTGTGTCTCTTCAAATTCTTACCTCTTTTACTTTTTCCACTTACCTTTTCCTGCTTTCCAAATATTTTCCTTTTCAATTCAAAGGCACCAAAAATTTACATCGAGGAAACAGCAGTCTCTTCAATCAGTAGTGCTGGGGACCCTGGATAACTGCATGTAAAAAATGAAACTAGACTCCTATTTCTCACCATATACAAAACTGAGTCCTAAATAAAATTACAACTTAAATATGATACCTGAAACTATGAAACTACTAGAATAAAATATAGAAAAAATGCTTCATGAAATTGGACTATGCAAAGATGTTCTGAATAACACCTCAAAAGCACAGGGATCAAAAGCAAAAAGAGACAAAATGGGATTCTGTCAAACTAAAACGCTTCTGCACAGCAAAGGAAACAAGTAATAAAATAAAGAGACCACCCAAAAATGGGAAAATACATGCTAAGTATCCACCTGACAAAGAGTTGGTATCCAGAATGTATAAGAAACCCAAACACCTCAGCAAAAACAAATATTCTGATTAAAGAATGGGCAGAATACCTGACTAGACATTTCTCCAAATTAGACATACAAATGGCCAAGTGATATATGTGGCAAATGCTCAACATCACCATTCATCAGAGAAATGGAATAAAAACTACAATGAGATACTACTTCATCCCAGGTAAAATGGCTATGATCAAAAGGCAAAAACAAACCAACAACAGCAACAATAACAAGAAAATCACAAAACAGAAACGCTGACAAGGATGTACAGAAGAGGAGACTCTTACATGCTGTTGATGGAATGTAAATTAGTGAAGTAACTATGGAGAACAGCATGAAGGTTCCTGAGAAAACTGAAAATAGAACAATCATGTGATCGGCAACACCACTGTCGGGTATATGCCCCAGAGAAGGGAAATTGGTGTCCTGAAGAGGTAGTTGTACTCCAGTGTTTATTGCAGAACTATTCACAATAGCCAGGATACAGAATGTTAATTATCCCAATTTGATAATTATACTATATATACATACGTTAAAACCTCATTGCACGCCACAAGTATGTACAATTATGTGTTAATTATAAATTTTAATTTTTATTTATGATATATAATTCTCATAAATTATAATTATTGATATACTACACATATTGTATAGAGAAAACAGAAAGCTTAATTTAAAATGAAATTTAAATATTGTGAATGCCACTAAGCTCCAACGGTATTGTTATTGTTGTGGATTTCTTTGAGAGTTTCAAACAAAACTTTCTCTCTAAAAGTTCTCTTGCACAACGTCATAAACAGCATGCCTCATCAACATTTCTATTTTCTGCTTTTATTGCTATGTAGCAGTAATATCTATAATTTTCATTGTGAAATTTTGGCTACTTTTTAAGCCAGCAGAAAGAAGATGCAAACAGGAATAAGCGATGTACTTCTATACCAATTCAGGCATTTAGAATGTGTACATACCATCTCTTAGTTTCAAACCATTTGTGCAAAGTCTGCTTTAAAAATAAAGTTCTATATAGTATTGCATTTATGTCTGGTCTTTGTAAACATTGTGAACATTAACAAAAAGTTATCTGCTTGACAGAACATATATAAACTATGGAGATCCACTTCTTAGACTGAGGTCACCATCATTTTTGGATCTGGATTTTTGTCTATGGAGTTTCCAAATATAAGGGTGTATTTTTACCAAGATATAATTTTAGTGTATCTAATGCTTTAATTGAGCCATATCAGAAAAGCTATAAACTAATAAAACAACCAAAATTTCAAAATGCTGCTGGCAGTATGAAACTTAAGATACTCTCCCACTGATATAATGGAAATGCTCTTGTATCATTTAGCGTCTGCAAATCCATTGTATAATTTTATGGTTATTATAGGAAAATTGAATAAAACAGATCTGCTTTATTAGGAGCTGTCAGGAAACAAGCAGCTGTGACTGCATAAACTTTGACATCACACACAGAACAATCCGGCTGCCTGCTTCCCTGAAGTTTATTAATACTTACTTTGTTAATAGTATAGATAGACAGATAGAGAGATAGGTATATATATATACACACACACACACACACACACACACACATATATAACATTTCTGAAAGTTTAGTCAGGAAACGTAAGAATAATACTATGCTTTCATTTGGCTTATTTGAATAATACAAAATACTTATTTCAATATATGTGGCAGATATTTTAATTTAACTAAAATGTATATACCAGCCATATAAAGAGAAAGATGGCTTGCAAAAGAACTGTTTGGTAACAGGATAAATCAACTGGTTTTGCTTTATAAGACAGTAGAAAAATGTCTTTCTCATAATAAACAACTCTGATGTACAACAGGTCACTTCTTCCCAGTCCCTAACACAGAATAATTCAAAACTTAACATTTCTACTAATGGAATTTTGACATATCATCAACCATTCTAGCAAGGAAAAAAAACTCCTATGGAATGTATCACTATTAAATCTTAAAACTCTTAATTATAGAACGTCATGCATCTCAAGCAGTATTACAATAGCTCCTTTTGGTTTCCAGAGGACTACTGACTTTGAGGTTGTATTGAAGAGAAAATAAAATTGCTGTGTTTTGTTGTGGATTAAACTGTTTCTCCCCAATGTATGTACTGAAGTTCTAACCTCCAGTATTTGTAGTGTGACCTTATTTGGAAAGGAGGACCTTTGAAGATGTAATCAAGTAAAGATAAGGTCATACATGATTAGGGCGAGCCCTAATCCAACATCACCAGTTTATAAGAAGAATGATATGTGATGAATAAGGCAGAGATTGGAGGGATAATCTCAACAAGTATGTATTTCCTGAATGGCCCTGTGTCTAATCTAAGGCTCATATGAGAGTCCTCTGTCTGTTCACAGATTCGCACACCCCAACCTGCCTCACTTCCTCTTCTTTGCACTCTTTGTTAAGTGGGATAACTTCCTCATTCTACAGGTACCAGATATTCTTGTGCACTGGCTTCTGCTTGTGTACAGCCAAGGGAGATCACCAAAGACAATTTGGCAGAAAACAAGCAAAGAGTATGAAGGATTTTCCTTCCTATCTCTGAAGTCCCAAATAATGCTATGTAGCCGTCTTTGATGCTGTAAATTTCTGTACTTTCTTCCTGACCCTTAGCTTCAGATACAGCTGGATGATTCCTACTTTACAGCACTAGCTCTTGTCTCATTACCCTGCAGAGCAGCAGTTGATACCTGAGCTATTAATTGGGCTCTGCCCATTCAGCCTAAAACGCATAACAACTTCCTATTATATTTGCCTCATTTTCTAAAAAATGTTCTGCCACCAAACTTGAAATTAGATTCTTATTTTAAATTTCCTTCATGTGTTCAACATAATGTTTTTCTAAGTATATTCTAATATACTAGGTTTCAATCTAGTATTATACTAACTGGCCCTTTTAAATAATTGTCATTCTGGTATACGTATGTCTAAAATGACTCTCAGGATTCCTGTCCCCAAGTGTACATGCCCTGTGTCATCTCCTCTCTTTAAATACGGATGAGGTTTGTGTATATAATAGAATATCACATCTATGATTAGCTTATGTTAAATGGCAAAAGGTACATTGTAGATGTAATTGAGCTACCTAATCAGTGGGCTAAGCTTAAGAAAGATGCGAATAGCACATAGTAATTGGCCTATGGAGAATAACGGGATCTACCAGCAGATGGTCTTAGCACAACCACAGGCATTGCATTGTGCCAACACCCGACTAGTATCAGAAAGATCCAGATAAGAACTCCAGTCTGCATAACTCTATGATTGCATCCTCGGAAGACCTAAAAATTGACTCGACTACAACAAATTTTGATCCAGACTGACTGAAACTGTGATATAATATATGTGTGTTATTTCATGCTACCAAGATTGTGTTAATATGTGATGCATCAGTAGAAACTTAGCTTACTGGTGTTTATTTTTATCTCTTCTTACAATTCTACATATATTAATCTAGCATGAGGCCGGGCGCCGTGGCTCACGCCTGTAATCCCAGCACTTTGGGAGGCCGAGGCGGGTGGATCACGAGGTCAAGAGATCGAGACCATCCTGGTCAACATGGTGAAACCCCATCTCTACTAAAAATACAAAAAATTAGCTGGGCATGGTGGCGTGTGCCTGTAATCCCAGCTACTCAGGAGGCTGAGGCAGGAGAATTGCCTGAACCCAGGAGGTGGAGGTTGCAGTGAGCCGAGATCGCGCCATTGCACTCCAGCCTGGGTAAAAGAGTGAAACTCCGTCTCAAAAAAAAAAAAAAAACCTAGCATGATACTTCATCTAAAGTATCTACCGAATTTATAACTATTAGCAATTATATATTTTACATTGAATTTTTAAAGCTTTCCCCTTAAATGTGTTTGCAAATTTGGTATAGACATCCTGGTGGTGTGTGGGGTTTTCCCTGATTGTTTTATTCTGGCCTCTCCCTAAAATGTATCATTTCCCAGTTCATTGTCTCCTCTGGAGGAGTCATTCTAATCTGTTCTCAAAATCTAGATTCTTATCCTATTTTTGAAACTACTGCATCCAGTGCAGTCACCATTTCTGGCAGATTGAAAATATTTTTCTCTTTTTTAATGCTGTCTTTAAGATCAAGTACTTGACAGCCCTTTTTTCTTTTATTAACATGTATCCTGATTTAAACATCTTTTTATTATAATCACTGTCAGGTTTATTGATTAAAATGCTTCTTTTTGTTCTATTTTTATTATTCTATTTTTTTCTTTTCTGATAATAAGACGAACTAAACAAATCTTTTTAGTTTTTGCTTGATTTAATCACCTTAACAATCTTGATTCTCAGAATCAGGCTCTTCCAGGCACAAACTAGTTTTTTTTGCTTGCTTTCTTGGTTTTTGCCTTCTTAGCATTGTTTGCAATAATTTCACTGAATTATTTCATGACTTAAGCAAAGAGACAGCGTATTATCTTTATTATAAGAACATACACCCATATGTGTTGCTTTGTTATTAAAATCTGTCATTTTACCATTTCTATCTCTGAAATCTAAAGCCGTGTTCAAAGCTCCTGAATGCGCCAAACCCAGAGCCACTTTGTGATGACAAACCATAAAATTATAAAGGAGAAGTGCCTACTCTTGTTCTTCAGAGAAATTAATAGAATTTGAAGTAGCAAATCTGAAAATAATGAATTTAGCATACGTAGGATTTAGCTACCTCTGCAGTTTAAAAATCTTGGCACAGTTGAAAACACAGTGAAACAATGTGTTTTGTTCCATTCATCCACTGAAAGTCCTTTCAAAACTTTTTTCAAGCCTCAAGATTAATGATCTTTTCGTTAACCTCAACCTGCAAACGACAGCACCAGTGGTGAAACTATTCTGCAGATCAAGGCACGAAACCCACACATTAAGATCTCACTTGTTTCCCAAGTATCAGGTAGCCTATCTTTTAAGGCCCTCAACGATTGTCGTGCATGGCTTAATGAAAAGTAGGTCTTTAGGTGATTTTGTCTTTCTGCAAATATGATGTGGTGAACTTATGCAAATGTAGATGGTATAGTCTACTACACACTTACTACACACTTGCTTTATGGCATAGCCTATTGCTCCTAGGCTTCAAACCTGTCCAGTTTTTTAGGGTACTGAATGCTGTAGGTAATTGTAACAAAATGGTTAGTACCTGTATTGATCCATTTACACACTGTTCTAAAGACATACCAGAGACTGGGTAATTTATGAAGAAGAGAAGTTTAATTCACTTATAGTTCCACATGGTTGGAGAAGCCTCAGGAAACATACAATCATGGGAAAAATGGAAGAGGCACATCTTACAAGGCAGCAATCAAGAGTGATCAAATGAGCAAAGGGGAAAGAATCACTTAAAAAGTATTAGATCTTGTGGGCACTCACTATCACAAAAAGAGCATGGTGGAAACACCCCCATTATGCAATCATCTCCCATTAGGCCCGGACCTGGACTCCTGGGGATTATGGGAATTATAATTTGGATAAGATTTGGCTGGGTACACAGAGCCAAACCTTATCAGTACCTATGTATCAAAACGTATCTAAACATTTCAACAGTGCACTATAAAACATGACTCTCCTTTGTAAGACAGACACCACAAATGGAGCTCAGAGGACTGGAAGGTGCACTGGGTGAATCAGTGAGTGAGTGAGTGTTAAGTGAACGTAAAGGCCTAGGACACTCCTGTACACTACTGCAGGCTTTATAAACGTTGTACATTTAGGTCACACCAAACGTTTAAAAACTGTATTTCTTTCCTTAATGGTAAATTAACATTAGTTTACTGAAACTTTTTAACTTTACAAAGCCGAATTTTTAAAAAAACTTTTGACTCTTGTAATAATACAACTTAAAACAGAAACACATTGTACAGTTTATAAAAATGTTTGATACCTACAAACTAAAAAGGTACTTTTATCAAGGTTTCTCCAAACATTTACAAAACCAGCTTTGAGGAAATGTAGAGTGTTGCCTGGCAACAGCATTCAGAATAGTAACTGTATTTTCTCATTGTGGTGTCAGTCTGTGTAAATAACTAGTGAAGTGACTCTTCGGTTCATTATTGGAGTTGTTTTTATTTTTTAGTCTCTGTGTGACCCACCAGTGGCAGGGGTTGTTCCAACCCCCTCTCCTCTCCTTTCTTTTTTGCGTTTGTCTATTTGTAGGGTTGTCAGATACAGTCCAAGATGCCCAGTTAAGTTTGAGTTTCAGAGAAACAACTTTTTAGCTTAATAATGTTTCATGTAATATTTGGCATATATTTACAGTTAAAGCATTATTTGTCTGAAATTCAAATTTAACTGAGCATGCTGTGTTTTTTTCACTGTTTTGTTTTTCTAAATCTGGCAATCCTACAGATTTGGTCATGGAAAATCACTTACAGCATGTTAAACTCCTCTAGTCTTCATCTTTTCGCCTGAAATGGAGTTCCTTTTTCCCTCACCCTCCACTTTCCAAAGGAGGGCATCAAGGGACTTAACCTGCCTGCATGGTGAATGAGCCCGCTAATGTACTGTTGAATGCAGTTTGCTGCTATTTTCTTGAGGATTTTTCATCTATGTTCATCAGTAACTTTGGTTTTATTTTTCTATTCTTGTAGTGTCTTTGCTTCAGTGTCGGGTTGATGCTGGCCTCATCAAATGCATTTAAAAATACTCCCTTCTCCAGTTTGTTTAGAAGAGTTTGAAAGGGAGTGGTATGAGTTTTTTAAATGTTGGATAGAATTCAGACATGAAGACTTCTGGTCCTGGACTTTTCCCTGATGAAAGATTTTTGGGTTACTGATTTAATCTCCTTGCTTGTTATCTGTCTGTTGGGATTTCCAATTTCTATGTGGTTCAATCTAGGTAGGCTATATGTTTATAGGAATTTATCCATTATTTTTAGGTTGTCCAATTTCCTGGCATGTAATTGGCTGTAGTAGTTTCTTAGGATCCTTTATATTTCTGATGTTGCAATATCTTCTTTTCTTTGTTGATTTTATTTATCTGAGTCTTCTTTTTCTTAAGTTACCTAGCCAAGGGTTTGTCAGTTTTGTTGAGCTTTTCAAAAACCAAATCATTTTGTTGATCTTTTCTACTTTTTCCTGATCTCCATTTCACTTACTTCTGCTCTGATTTTATTTCCTCTGTCTGCTAACTTGAGCTTCATTCATTATTTTTTCTAGTTCCTCGAGATATATTGTTGGCCTGCTTACAGTCTTTCTTCTTTTGATGTAGGTGTTCATTGCTTTTCTTTTTGTTTTTTTTTTTTTTTTTGAGACGGAGTTTCACTTTTTGTTACCCAGGCTGGAGTGCAATGGCGCCATCTCGGCTCACCACAACCTCTGCCTCCTGGGTTCAGGCACTCCTGCCTCAGCCTCCTGAGTAGCTGGGATTACAGGCACGCGCCACCATGCCCAGCTATTTTTTGTATCTTTGGTAGAGATGGGGTTTCACCATGTTGACCAGGATGGTCTCGATCTCTTGACCTCGTGATCCACCCACCTCGGCCTCCCAAAGTGCAGGGTGCTTTTCTTTAAGAAATTATTTTGCTGAATCCTGTTAGTCTTTGTATGTTATGTTTCCACATTTATTTGTCTCAAAATATTTTTTAATTTCTTCTTTTACCCTATAGTTGTTCAGAAACAAATTGTTTAATTTCCATGCACTTGTTAATTTTCCATGGTTTCTTCTGTTGTTAATTTCTAATTTCATACAACTGTGGTTTAAAGAGGTCTACTATACACTGGGGACTGTTGGGGAAATGGGGAGGGACAGCGGGGGTTGGGGGATAGCCTGGGGATGAATACCAAGTGTGGGTGAAGGGAGGAAGGCAGCAAAACACACTGCCATGTGTGTACCTATGCAACTATCTTGCACGTTCTGCACATGTACCCCAAAACCTATAATGCAATAAAAATTTAAAAAAAAAAGAGGTACTTGATGTGATTTCAGTCTTCTTAAACTTGTCGAGTATTGTTTGGGGCATAATATGATACAACCCAGGGAAGCTTTTGTATGCATTAGAGAAGAATGTGTACTCTGTTGCTGTTGGATGGAATGTTCTATATATGACTGCCAGGTCCATTTGGTCTAAAGTGTAGTTCAAGTCCAAGTTTTCTGTTCTGATTTTCTGTCTAAATGATCTGGGCAATGTTGAAAATGGGATAATATAACTTCCTATGATGATTGTCTTGCAGTCTGTATCGCCCTTTGAATCTCTTAATGTTTCTTATAATATTTATGTGCTGGGCGGCGCGGTGGCTCATGCCTGTAATCCCAGCACTTTGGGAGGCTGACACGGGTGGATCACGAGGTCAAGAGATCGAGACCATCCTGGTCAACATGGTGAAACCCCATCTCTACTAAAATACAAAAAATTAGCTGGGCATGG
>JAKFGQ010000648.1:0-17251 GCA_021498475.1 Saguinus midas | reverse complement strand
AGGTGTGCATTATTCAGTGATGCTCTGAATCAGTGTCCATAAACAATAGACTCAGACTATATCACAGGTGTGTAATATTCAGTGACGCTGTGAAGGAAAGGCCATATAAAACAGACTTCTCATTAATCCACATGTGGGTTATTCACTGTTTGTCTGAATGAGTAGCCCTATGACATAGACTCCTGATTACTCGCCATGTGTGCATAATTCAAACAGGTTCTGTATGAGTGTCCATACCAAATAGACTCCTGACACTCCCCCTGTTTTCTATTACTCAGCAACATTCAGAATTCGCGTTTATATGCAAAAAAAAAATCCTGACTATCACCCAGGTGTATTACTCAGGAAGGCACTTAATTCGTGGCTATCTTAAACAGTGCCTGATTAATCTACAGAAGTTTTTATTCATTGAAAAATTGAATGAGAGGCCAGAAAGAATAGACACCTGACTATTGCTTTCTTGTGAATTATTAAATAAGGATCTAAATATGTGGTATTATCACATAGAATGTGAAGATTCCCCAGGTACATATCATGCAGGGAGTCACATCATAAGTGGCCATATATTCAAAGCTTCAGTGAATAGTAAACTTCTATGGAGTAATCAGGATGCTGTTTAATATAGCCATGAATTAAGTGCCTTGCTGAATGATACGCACCTGTGTGATAGTCAGCAGTCTATTTTATATGAACTCTAATTTTGTGTATCGATGAGTAATACACACCTGGGACAGTGTCAGGAGTCTATCTGGTATGGACACTCAAAGAGAGCCTATTTGATTAATGAACACATGGATAATAATTAGGAGTCTATGTCATATGGCTACTCATTCAGACAAACTCTGAATAATGCACATGTGGAGTAATTAGAAGTCTGTTTTATATGGCCCCTCTTTCACAACCTCACTGAATATTACACATTTGTGATATAGTCTGGAGTTTATTTTATATGGCAACTCAGTCAGAGTATCACAAAATAATGCACACCTGTGGCATAGTCAGAGGTCTCTTTCCTATGGCCACTCGTTAAGAGCCTCACTAAGTGTACACACCTGGGGAAATAGTCAGGATTTACTTTTATCACCATATTCAGAGTCTCACTAAATAATACATGCCTGTGGAATAGTCAGGAGACCTTTTCATGTGAGCTATAATTCGGAGTGTCACTGAATAATGTGGTGTAGTCAGGAGTCTATTTCATGTACACACATATTCAGAGCTTCAGTGAATAAGACAGACATTTCATATAGTAAGGAATCTATTTGATATGGAAACATATTCTGAGCCTCACTGAATAATACAGACCTTGGAAATAATTTGGAGTCTATTTTCGATGGACGTATGTTCAGAGCCTCGGAAAATGATGTACACCTGTGGAGTAGACAGGAATCTATTTTATTAGGACACTCATTCATAGCCTCAGTGGATAATATGCATGTGTGGGTTAGTCAGGATTCCATTTTATATGGCCACTGACTCGGAACTTCAGTGAAAAATGCAAAAATGTAAAATACTTAGCAGTCTATTTCATATAAACACTCATTCATAGATTCACTGAATAAAACAAATATTTGAGATAGACAGCAACCTGTTTCATATGGTTAAACTAATAGAGCCTCACTTAGTAATGCACACCAACAAAGAGTTAGGAGTGTACTTTATATAGCCGTTAATTTACAGAATCATGAAATAATACACACGTGAGGCATAGACACAAGTCTATTTTATATGGTCGCAAAATCAAAGCCTTTTGGAATACTGCACATGTGGGGAATAATCACTTGACTGTTTCATATGGTGTTTCGTTTGGTGAATCAAAAACTTATGCACACCTGTGAAGTAAAATAGGTTCTATTTCAGGAGGCCACTCTTTCAGAGTTTTTTTTTTTTAATTTTTATTGCATTATAGGTTTTGGGGTACATGTGCAGAACGTGTAAGATAGTTGCATTGGTACACACATGGCAGTGTGTTTTGCTGCCTTCCTCCCCTTCACCCACACTTGGTATTCATCCCCAGGCTATTCCCCCCAGCCCCACCCGCTGTCCCTCCCCCATTTTCCCCAACAATCCCCAGTGTATAGTAGACCGCCTATCTGTGTCCATGTGTTCTCATTTTTCTCACCCACCTATGAGTGAGTATATGCGGTATTTTAGAGAATAATATGTATATCTGAAAAGTAAGGAATCTCTTTCACATGGCCACTCGTTCAGGGACTCTGTGAAGAATACTCCCCTCAAAAATAGTCAAGTGTCAACGTTAAATGGCTACATATTCAGAGACTTTGTAGGTAATGAACACCTGGATAATACAGCTAAGTCTCTTTTTATGCCCACATAGTCAGAGTCTCATTCAATAATACACACCTGGAGAAGACTTAAGGGTCTACTTCATGTAGCCACTCATTTAGAGCCTAAGTGAATAATGCACACCAGGGTAATAGTGGAGCATTTTTTATAAGGCCACTTATTTTGTGCCTCACTGAGTGATATACACCTGAAGAATCCTAAGAATTCTATTTGATACTACCACGCATTTAGCACCTTATTGAATAATTCACAATGGAGCAATAGTCAGGTGTCTATTTTATATGGTCTATCACTCAAAGTTTCAGTGAATAATAAACTTATATGGAGTAATCAGGACGCTGTTTAAGATAGCCACGAATTCAGTGACTTTCTGAATGATACACACCTGGGTAATAGCCTGGCGCCTATTTCATATGAACTCTAATTTTTGTATCGTGGAGTAATACACACGTCGGGCAGTGTCAGGAGTCTATTTGGTATGGACACTCAAACGGAACCTGTTTGATTAATGCACACATGTATAATAAACAGGAGTCTATGTCATACGGCTACTCATTCAGACAAACAGTGAATAGTGCACATTTAAAGTAATTAGAAGTCTGTTTCTTATTGACCCTCGTTCACAGCCTCACTAAATAATACACCCTTGTGATATAGTCTGGAGTCTATTTTTATGGCCACTCATTCACAGGATCACTAAATAATGCACAGCTGCGGAATAATCAGTAGTCTCTTTTCTATGGGCACATGTTAAGAGCCTCACTAAGTGTACACACCTGGGGAAATAGTCAGGATTTACCATTATCCCTCATTCAGAGTCGCACTAAATTATGCACACCTGTGGAACAGTCAGGAGACTCTTTCCTATGGCCACTCGTTCAGAATCACGCTGAAGAATACACACCTTGGGAAATACTCAAAATTACCTATATCCCTTCATTCAGAGTCTCACTAAATAATGCACACCTGTGGAATAGTCAGGAGACTCTTTCATATGGCCACTCATTTAGAGCCTCAGTGAATAATATGTATTTCTGATAAGTCAGGAATCTGTTTCACATGGCCACTCATTTAGAGCCTCAGTGAATAATACACACCTGGGGCAGTGTCAGGAGTCTATTTGGTATGGACACTCAATCAGAGCATTACCGAATAATGCACAATGGGGCAATAGAAAATAGTCTATTTCATATGGCCACTCATTTAGAGCCTCAGTGAATAATACACACCTGGGGCAGTGTCAGGAGTCTATTTTATTAGGACACTCATTCATAGCCTCAGTGGATAATATGCACGTGTGGGTTAGTCAGGATTCCATTTTATATGGCCACTGACTCATAACCTCAGTGAAAAAGGCAAAATGTAAAATACTTAGCAGTTTATTTCATATAAACACTCATTCATAGATTCACTGAATAATACAAATATTTAATATAGCAGCATCCTGTTTCATATGGCCACTCATTTAGAGCCTCAGTGAATAATACACACCTGGGGCAGTGTCAGGAGTCTATTTTATTAGGACACTCATTTATAGCCTCAGTGGATAATATGCACGTGTGGAATAGACACTAGTCTATTTTATATGGCCACAAAATCAAAGCCTGAGTGAGTAATACACAACTTTGGAATAGTCACTTGTCTATTGTACATGCCCAAACATTTAGAGTCAGAGTCAATAATACACACCTGTGGACAAGTCATAAAACAATTTCATATGGCCACTCGTTCAGGGCCTCTGTGAAGAATACTCCCCTCAAAAATAGTCAAGTGTCTACTTCAAATGGCTACACATTCAAAGTCTCTGTACATAATGAACACCTGGGCAATACACCTGAGTCTCTTTTTATGCCCACTTAGTCAGAGACTCATTCAATAATACACAACAAAGGAAGATTAAAAGTCTACTTCATGTAGCCACTCATTTAGAGCCTCAGTGAATAATACACACCTGGGGCAGTGTCAGGAGTCTATTTCATGTAGACACATATTCAGAGCTTCACAGAATAATACAGACATGAAAACATCAGGAGTGTATTTCACACGACACTTATTCAGAACCTCAGTGAGGAATCATACATATCTGGAAAATACTCAGGATTATATTATATATAACCACTTATTCATAGACTCACTGAATAATGCACAGCTAAGGAATTTTTTGGAGACTATTTGATGTGACCCTTCACCCAGCGACTCAGTGGACAATGCAGAACTGAAAAAAAGTCAAGAGAAATGAGTCAAGGGTTTATGTTATGTGGTCACTCGTTCAGAATCACGCTGAAGAATACACACCTTGGGAATAGTCAGTGTTCAAGTCATATGGACACTCAATCAGAGCATTACCGAATAATGCACAATGGGGCAATAGAAAATAGTCTATTTCATATGTCCTGTCATTCGGAGGTTCAGTGCATAATAAACAGCTGTGGAGTACTCAGGACCCTATTTAAGGTAACCCCAATTTAAGGAGCTCCGTGAATGATACACACGTGTCAGAGTCAGGAGACTATTTGACATAGACACTCATGCAGAAACTTTTCGAATTCTGCACATGTGGGGTATAATCACTAGTCTGTTTCATATGGTGATTAGGTTGGAGAATCAAAAAATAACGCACAGCTGTTGAATAAACTGGGTTCTATTTCACAAGGCCACTTTTTCTGTGTTTTAGTGAATAATATGTATTTCTGATAAGTCAGGAATCTCTTTCACATGGCCACTCGTTCAGGGCCTCTGTGAAGAATACTCCCCTCAAAAATAGTCAAGTGTCTACTTCAAATGGCTACACATTCAAAGTCTCTGTACATAATGAACACCTGGGCAATACACCTGAGTCTCTTTTTTATGCCCACTTAGTCAGAGACTCATTCAATAATACACAACAAAGGAAGATTAAAAAGTCTACTTCATGTAGCCACTCATTTAGAGCCTCAGTGAATAATACACACGAGGATAATAGCCGACCATTTTTATATGGCTACTCATTTTGTGCCTCACTGAGTGATATACGCCTGAAGAATCCTCAGGATTCTATTTGATATTACCACTCATTTAGAACCATACTGAATAATTCACAATGGGGCAATAGTCAGTTGTCTATTATATATGGTCTATCATTCAAAGCTTCAGTGAATAGTAAACTTCTATGGAGTAATCAGGACGCTGTTTAAGATAGCCACAAATTAAGTTCCTTCCTGAATAATACACACCTGAATAGTAGCCTCGCGTCTATTTCATATAAACTCTAATTTTGTGTATTGCTGAGTAATACACACCTGGGGCAGTGTCAGGAGTCTATTTGGTATGGACACTCAAACAGAGCCTGTTTGATTAATGCACACATGGATAATAATGAGGAGTCTATGTCATATGGCTACTCATTCAGACAAACTGTGAATTATGAACATGTGGAGTAATTAGAAGTCTGTTTCATATGGCCCCTCTTTCACAACCTCACTGAATATTACACATTTGTGATATACTCTGGAGTCTATTTTATATGGCAACTCAGTCAGAGAATCACTAAATAATGCACACCTGCGGAATAGTCAGAGGTCTCTTTCCTATGGTCACTCGTTAAGAGCCTCACTAAGTGTACACACCTGGGGAAATAATCAGGATTTACCTTTATCCCATCATTCAGAGTCTCACTAAATAATGCACTCCTGTGGAATAGTCAGGAGACCTTTTCCTGTGGCCTATAATTCGGAATGTCACTGAATAACGTGGTGTAGTCAGGAGTCTATTTCATGTAGACACATATTCAGAGCTTCAGTGAATAAGACAGACACTTGTATAGTAAGGAATCTATATGGAAACATATTCTAAGCCACACTGAATAATACACACCTGGGGAATAATTTGGAGTGTATTTTCGATGGACATATGTTCAGAGCCTCGGAAAATTATGTACACCTGTGGAGTAGACAGGAGTCTATTTTATTAGGACACTCATTTATAGCCTCAGTGGATAATATGCACGTGTGGGTTAGTCAGGATTCCATTTTATATGGCCACTGACTCATAACCTCAGTGAAAAAGGCAAAATGTAAAATACTTAGCAGTTTATTTCATATAAACACTCATTTATAGCCTCAGTGGATAATATGCACGTGTGGGTTAGTCAGGATTCCATTTTATATGGCCACTGACTCATAACCTCAGTGAAAAAGGCAAAATGTAAAATACTTAGCAGTTTATTTCATATAAACACTCATTCATAGATTCACTGAATAATACAAATATTTGAGATAGACAGCAACCTGTTCCATATGGTTAAACTAATAGAACCTCACTGAGTAATGCACACCAGGTGAAGTGTTAGGAGTGTACTTTATATAGCCGGTAATTTACAGAATTATGAAATAATGCACACGTGTGGCATAGACACAAGTCTATTTTATATGGCCGCAAAATCAAAGCCTTTTTGAATACTGCACATGTGGGGAATAATCACTTGTCTGTTTCCTATGGTGTTTCGTTTGGTGAATCAAAAACTTATGCACACCTGTGGAGTAAAATGGGTTCTATTTCAGGAGGCCACTCTGTCAGAGTTTCAGTGAATAATATGTATATCTGAAAAGTAAGAAATCTCTTTCACATGGCCACTCGTTCAGGGCCTCTGTGAAGAATACTCCCCTCAACAATAGTCAAGTGTGAACTTTAAATGGCTACACATTCGGAGATTCCGTAGGTAATGAACACCTGGGCAATACACCTAAGTCTCTTTTTATGCCCACTTTGTCAGAGTCTCATTCAGTAATACACAACTAAGGGATAGTTAAGGGTCTACTTCATGTAGCCACTCATTTAGAGCCTCAGTGAATAATGCAACCCAGGGTAGTAGTCGAGCGTTTTTTATATGACCACTCATTTTGTGCCTCACTGAGTGATATACACCTGAAGAATCCTAAGGATTCTATTTGATACTACCAAGCATTTAGAAACTTATTGAATAATTCACAATGGAGCAATACTCAGTTGTCTATTTTATATGGTCTATCACTCAAAGTTTCAGTGAATAATAAACTTCTATGAAGTAATGAGGACGCTGTTTAAGATAGCCACGAATTCAGTGACTTCCTGAATAATACACTCTTGGGTAATAGACTGGCGTCTATTTTATATGAACTCTAATTTTTGTATCTTGGAGTAATAGACATCTCGGGCAGTGTCAGGAGTCTATTTGGTATGGACACTCAAACAGAACCTGTTTCATTAATGCACACATGTATAATAAAGAGGAGTCTTTCAAACGGCTAATCATTCAGACAAACAGTGAATAAGGCACATGTGGAGTAATTAGAAGTCTGTTTCATATGGCCACTCGTTCACAGCCTCACTGAATATTACAAACGTGTGATATAGTCTGGAGTCCATTTTTATGGCCACTCATTCAGAGGATCACTAAATAATGCACAGCTGCACAATAATCAGTAGTCTCTTTTCTATGGCCACTAGTTAAGGCCTCCCTAAGTGTACACACCTGGGGAAAGAGTCAGGATTTACCATTATCCCCTCATTCAGAGTCTCACTAAATTATGCACACCTGTGGAATAGTCAGGAGACTCTTTCCTATGGCCACTCGTTAAGAGCCTCACTAATTGTACACACCTTGGGAAATACTCAAAAATTACCTATATCCCTTCATTCAGAGTCTCACTAAATCGGCACACCTGTGGAATAGTCAGGAGACATTTTCATGTGGCCTCTAATTCGGAATGTCACTGAATAATGTGATATATTCAGGAGTCTATTTCATGTAGACACATATTCAGAGCCACAGTGAATAAAACAGGCCCTTTATGTTGTATGGTATTTAATTAATATGGCCACATCTTCTGAGCCTCACTGAATATTACACACCTGGAGAATAATTTGGAGTCCATTTTCGATAGATATTCATTCAGAGCCTCGGTAAATAATGTACACCTGTGGAGTAGCCAGGAGTCTATTTTATTATAACACTCATTCATAGCCTCAGTGGTTAATATGCACGTGTGGATTAGTCCGCTTTCCAATTTATATGGCCACTGACTCGTAACCTCTGTGAAAAATGCACAAATGTATTGTACTCAGCAGTCTATTTCATATAGACACTCTTTCAGAGATTCACTAGATAATACAAATATTTAATATAGCAGCATCCTGTTTTATATTGTCACACAAAATGGGCCACCCTGAGTAAGGCACACCTAGGGAAGTGTTAGGAGTCTACTTTATATAGCCTCTCATTTACAGCCTCAGGGAATAATGCACACGTGTGGACTAGACTATTTTATATGGCCACAAAATCAAAGCCTGAGTGAGTAATACACAACTTTGGAATAGTCACTTGTCTATTGTACATGCCCAAACATTTAGAGTCAGAGTCAATAATACACACCTGGAGAATAATTTGGAGTCCATTTTCTATAGATATTCATTCAGAGCCTCGGTAAATAATGTACACCTGTGGAGTAGCCAGGAGTCTATTTTATTATAACACTCATTCATAGCCTCAGTGGTTAATATGCACGTGTGGATTAGTCCGCTTTCCAATTTATATGGCCACTGACTCGTAACCTCTGTGAAAAATGCACAAATGTATTGTACTCAGCAGTCTATTTCATATAGACACTCTTTCAGAGATTCACTAGATAATACAAATATTTAATATAGCAGCATCCTGTTTTATATTGTCACACAAAATGGGCCACCCTGAGTAAGGCACACCTAGGGAAGTGTTAGGAGTCTACTTTATATAGCCTCTCATTTACAGCCTCAGGGAATAATGCACATGTGTGAAATAGACACTAGACTATTTTATATGGCCACAAAATCAAAGCCTGAGTGAGTAATACACAACTTTGGAATAGTCACTTGTCTATTGTACATGCCCAAACATTTAGAGTCAGAGTCAATAATACACACCTGTGGACAAGTCATAAAACAATTTCATATGGCCAAAGTTTCAGAGCCTCAGTGAATAATACATACCTGGGAAATACTCAGGACGCTATTACATGTGGCATCAATTTCAGAGCTTTCTTGAATAAGAAACACCTCTATTGTAGTCAAAATTCTATTTCCTATAGCCACCTATTCAGAGCCTAACTGACTAACATACACCTTGGGAAAAGTTAAAATTCTATTTCGTACAGCCACTCATTTAGAGCCAAATGTAGAAACGCACGCCTGAGGAGCATTCAGGAAGCTCTATTTTATGGCCACTCATTCAGAGCTTCACAGAATAATACAGACCTATGAAAACATCAGGAGTGTATTTAACACGGCCACATTTTCAGAACCTCAGTGAGGAATCATACATATCTGGAAAATACTCAGGATTATATTGTATATAGCCACTTATTCAGAGACTCACTGAATAATGCACAGCTAAGGAATACTCTGGAGACTATTTGATATGACTCTTCACCCAGCGACTCAGTGGACCATGCAGAACTGAAAAATAGTCAAGAGGATAGAGTCAATGGTTTATGTTATGTGGTCTCTTTTTTATAATCTCGCTGAAGAATACACACCTTGGGAATAGTCAGTGTCCAAGTCATATGGACACTCAATCACAGCATTACCGAATAATGCACAATGGGGAAATAGTTAGGAGTCTATTTCATATGGCCTATCATTCGGAGCTTCAGTGCATAACAAACAGCTGTGGAGTAGTCAGGACCCTATTTAACATAGCCCCAAATTAATCAGCTCCCTGAATGATACACACATATGTCAGAGTCAGGAGACTATTAGACATAGACACTCATACAGAATCTTTTTGAATACTGCACATTTGGGGAATAATCACTAGTCTGTTTCATATGGTGATTAGTTTGGAGAATCAAAAAATGACGCACACCTGTTGAGTAAAATCGGTTCTATTTCATAAGGCCACTCTTTCAGTGTTTTAGTGAACAATATGTGTATCTGATAAGTCAGGAATCTCTTTCACATGGCCACTCGTTCAGGGCCTCTGTGAAGAATACTCCCCTCAAAAATAGTCAAGGGTCTACTTCAAATGGCTACACATTCAAAGTCTCTGTACGTAATGAACACCTGTGCAATACACCTGAGTCTTTTTTCTATTTCTTTCTTTTTAAAATTTTTATTGCATTATAGGTTTTGGGGTACATGTGCAGAACGTGCAAGGTAGTTGACTATGTACACACATGGCAGTGTGTTTTGCTGCCTTTCCCCCCTTCACCCACACTTGGCATTTATCCCCAGGGTATTCCTACCCAGGCCCCCTCGCTGTTTCTCCCCCATTCCCCCAACAGTTTCCAGTGTGTAGTAGACCCCCTCCCTGTGTCCATTTGTTCTCATTTTTCTCACCCGCCTATGAGTGAGAATATGCGCTGTTTCGTTTTCTGTTCTTGTGTCAGTTTGCTGAGAATGATGTTCTCCAGATTCATCCATATCCTTACAAAGGACACATTGTCGTTATTTTTGATTGCTGCATAATATTGCATGGTGTATATGTGCCACATTTTTCCAGTCCAGTATATCATCGATGGGCATTTGGGTTGGTTCCAGGTCTTTGCTATTGTAAACAGTGCTGCAATGAACATTCGTGTGCATGTGTCCTCATAGTAGAACGATTTATAGTCCCTTGGATATATACCCAGTAATGGGATTGCTGGGTCAAATGGGATTTCTATTTCTTGGTCTTTGAGAAATCGCCGCACTGTCTTCCAGAATGGTTGAGCTAATTTACACTCCCACCAACAGTGTAAGAGTGTTCCTATTTCTCCACATCCTCTCCAGCATCTGCTGTCTCCAGATTTTTTAATGATCGCCATTCTAACTGGCGTGAGATGGTATCTTAATGTGGTTTTGATTTGCATCTCTCTAATGACCAGTGATGATGAGCCTTTTTTTCATGTGTTTGTTGGCCTCATGTATGTCTTCTTTTGTAAAATGTCTGTTCATATCCTTTGCCCATTTTTGGATGGGCTTGTTTGTTTTTTTCCTGTAAATCTGTTTGAGTTCTTTGTAAATTCCTGATACCATCCCTTTGTCAGATGTGTAAACTGCTAAGGTTTTTTCCCATTCTGATGGTTGCTGATTCACTCTAGTGACTGTTTCTTTTGCCGTGCAGAAGCTGTGGAGTTTGATTAGGTCCCATTTATCTATTTTGGCTTTTGTTGCCAATGCTTTTGGTGTTTTGGTCATGAAGTCCTTGCCAACTCCTATGTCCTGAATGGTTTTGTCTAGATTTTCTTCTAGGGTTTTTATGGTGTCAGTTTTATGTTTAAGTCTTTAATCTATCTGGAGTTAATTTTAGTGTAAGGTGTCAGGTAGGGGTCCAATTTCTGCTTTCTGCACATGGCTAACCAGTTTTCCCAACACCATTTCTTAAACAGGGAATCCTTTCCCCATTGCTTCTTCTTGTCAGGTTTATCAAAAATTATATGTTTGTAGATAGGTTGTGTTTTCTCCGATGCATCTGTTCTGTTCCATTGGTCTATATCTCTGTTTTGGTACCAGTACCATGCTGTTTTAATTACTGTAGCCTTGTAGTATAATTTGAAGTCTGGTAGTGTGATGCCTCTCGCTGTGTTCTTTTTGCTTAGAATTGAATTGGCAATGCGGGTTTTCTTTTGGTTCCATATGAGTTTCATGGTGGTTCTTTCCAGTTCTGTGAAGAAATTCAATGGTAGTTTGATGGGGATAGCATTGATTGTGTAAATTACTTTGGGCAGTATAGCCATTTTCACGATATTGATTCTTCCTTTCCATGAACATGGAATGTTTCTCCATCTGTTTCTGTCCTCTCTTATTTCGTTGAGCAGTGGTTTGTAGTTTTCCTTAAGGAGGTTCCTTACGTTCCTTGTGAGTTTTATTCCTAGGTATTTTATTTTCTTTGTAGCAATTGTGAATGGCAGTTCGTTCTTGATTTGGTTCTCTTTAAATCTGTTATTGGTGTATAGGAATGATTGTGATTTTTGCACATTGATTTTCTATCCTGAAACTTTACTGAAGTTGCTTATCAGTTTCAGGAGCTTTTGGGCTGAGGTGATGGGGTCTTCTAGGTATACAATCATGTCGTCTGCAAATAGAGACAGTTTGGCTTACACTTTTCCTATTTGAATTCCCTTTATTTCTTTTTCTTGCCTGATTGCTCTGGCTAGAACTTCCAGTACTATGTTGAATAGGAGTGGTGAGAGAGGGCATCCTTTTCTAGTGCTGGATTTCAAAAGGGAATGCTTCCAGTTTCTGCCAATTCAGTATCATATTGGCTGTTGGTTTGTCGTAAATAGCTTTTATTACATTGAGATATGTTCCATCAATTCCAAGTTTATTGAGGGTTTTTAGCATAAAGGGTTGTTGAATTTTGTCAAATGCCTTCTCTGCGTCAATTGAGATAATCATGTGGTTTTTGTTGTTTGTTCTGTTTATGTGGCGAATTACATTTATAGACTTGCATATGTTGAACGAGCCTTGCATCCCCGGGATGAATCCTACTTGATCATGATGGATAGGTTTTTAAATGTGCTTTTGCAATCGATTTGCTCATAAAATGATTTGGGAAGGATTTTCTCTTTTTGAATTATTTGGAATAGTTTCAGAAGGAATGGTAGCAGATCCTCTTTGCGTGTCTGGTAGAATTCGGCTGTGAACCCATCTGGACCTGGGCTTTTTTTGTGTGGTAGGCTCTTAATTGCTGCCTCAACTTCAGACCTTCTTACTAGTCTTTTCATAGTTTCGGCTTCCTCCTGGTTTAGGCTTGGGAGGACACAGGCCTCCAGGAATTTATCCATTTCTTCCTGATTTACTAGTTTATGTGCATAGAGTTGTTTGTAGTATTCTCTGATGATGGTTTGAATTTCTGTGGAATCTGTGGTGATTTCCTCTTTATCGTTTTTTATTGCTTCTATTTGTTTTTTCTCTATTTTCTTTTTTATCAGTCTGGCTAGTGATCTGCCTATATTGTTGATCTTTTCGAAAAACCAGCTCTTGGATTTATTGATTTTTTCAAGGGTTTTTCTTGTCTCTATCTCCTTCAGTTCTGCTCTGATCTTAGTAATTTCTTGTCTTTGGCTAGGTTTTGAGGTTTTTTGGTCTTGCTCCTCTAGCTCTTTCAATTTTGATGATAGGGTGTCAATTTTGGATCTCTCCACTCTTCTCATGTGGTCACTTATTGCTATCTATTTTCCTCTTCAGACTGCTGTAATGTTTCCCAGAGATTCTGGTACATTGTGTCTTTGTTCTCATTGGTTTCGAAGAACTTCTTTATTTCTGCCTTTATTTCATTGTTTATCCAATCAACATTCAAGAGCCAGTTGTTCAGTTTCCATGAAGCTGTACGGTTCTGAGTTATTTTCTGAATTCTGAGTTCCAACTTGATTGCACTATGATCTGAGAGACTGTTTCTTATGATTTCAGTTGTTTTGCATTTACTGAGGAGTGCTTTACTTCCAATTATGTGGTCAATTTTGGAGTAGGTGTGATGTGGTGCTGAGAAGAATGTATATTCTGTGGATTTGGCTTTAGAGTTCTGTAAATGTCTATCAGGTTTGCTTGTTCAGGTCTGTGTTCAAGTCCTCATATCCTTGTTAATTTTCTGTCTCATCTGTCTGCTATTGACAGTGGATTAAAATCCACTATTATTGTGTGAGTCAAGATCTTTGTATGTCATTAAGAACTTGCCTTATATATCATGCTCCTGCATTGGGTCCATATATATTTAGAATTGTTATCTCTTCTTGTTGTATCGATCCTACCATTATGTAATGACCTTCTTGTCCCTTTTGATCTTTGTTGAAAGTCTATTTTATCAGAGATGAATTGCACTGCTGCTCTCCATTTGTTTGGAAATCTTCTCCATCCATTTTGAGCCTTTGTGATCTTTCAGATGGTCCTGACAGCACACCGATGGGTTTTGATCCAATTTGCCAGTCTGTGTCTATTGGATAGCCCATTTACATTCAGGGTTAATATTGTTATGTGTGAATTTGATACTGCCATTTTGATGCTAGCTGGCTGTTTTGCCCGTTGGTTCATGTAGATTCTTCATTTTGTTGATGGTCTTTAGCATTTGGTATGCTTTTGGATGGCTGGAACTGGTTGTTTCTTTCTATGTGTAGTGCCTCTTTCAGGAGCTCTTGTAAAGCAGGCCTAGTGGTGACAAAATCTCTGAGTACTTGCTTGTTCATGAAGGATTTTATTTTCCTTCACTTATGAAGCTCAGTTTGGCTGGCTATGAAATTCTGGGTTGAAAGTTCTTTTCTTTAAGGATGTTGAATATTGGCCCCCGCTCTCTTCTGGCTTGTAGAGTCTGTGCCGAGAGATCTGCAGTGAGTCTGCTGGGCTTCCCTTTGTGGGGACCGACCTTGCTCTCTGGCTGCCCTTAGTATTTTCTCCTTCATTTCAACCCTGGTGAATCTGACGATTATGTGCCTTGGGGTTGCTCTTCTTGCGGAGTATCTTTGTGGTGTTCTCTGTATTTCCTGGAGTTGAGTATTGATCTGTCTTGCTAGGTTGGGGAAATTTTTCTGGATAATAACCTGAAGAGCTTTTTCCAGCTTGGATTCATTCTCTTTATCACATTCTGGTACACCTATCAAACCTAGGTTAGGTCTCCTCACATAGTCCCAATTTTCTTGGAGATTTTGTTCATTCTTTTTTGTGCTTTTTTCCTTAATCTTGGTTTCTCATTTTATTTCATTGAGTTGGTCTTCGACTTCTGATATTATTTCTTCTGCTTGGTTTATTCGGCTGTTGATACTTGTGCATGATTAGCGAAGTTCTCGTGTTGTGTTTTTCAGCTCCTTCAAGTCATTCATATTCCTCTCTACGTTTTCCATTCTTGTTATCATTTCCTCAAATCTTTTTTCAAATTTTTTGTCAAGGTTTTTACTTTCTTTGTACTGATTTCAAACATGTTCTTTTAGCTCACTGAAGTTTCTCATTATCCAGTTTCTGAAGTCAGATTCTGTCATTTCTTCACGCTCATTCTCCTTCCAGCTTTTTTCCCTTGCTGACTTCAGGGATATAGTCTGGAGTCTATTGTTTATGGCCATCCATTCAGAGAATCATTAAATAGTGCACACCTGTGGAATAGTCAGAAGTCTCTTTCTATGCCAACTCGTTAGGAGCCTCAGTAAGTGTACATACCTGGGAAGATAGTCAGGATTTACCATAATCCCCTCATTCAGAGTCTCACTAAACAATGCACACCTGTGGAATAGTCAGGAGACTCTTTCCTATGGCCACTCGTTAAGAGCCTCACTAAGTGTGCACACCTGGGGCAATAGTCAGGACTTACCTATATCCCTTCATTCAGAGTCTCACTAAATATTGCACACCTGTGGAATAGTCAGGAGACTTTATCATGTTGCCTCTAATTCAGAGTGTCACTGAATAATGTGATGTAGTCAGGAGTCTATTTCATGTAGACACATATTCAGAGAAACAGTGAATAAAACAGGCCCTTTATGTTGTAAGTAATCTAATTAATATGGCCACATTTTCTGAACCTCATTGATTAATACACACCTGGAGAATAATTTGGAGTCTATTTTCGATGGACGTTCATTCAGAGACTCGGTAAATAATTTACACCTGTGGAGTAGCCAGTAGTCTATTTTATCAGGACACTCATTCATAGCCTCAGTGGATAATATGCACGTGTGGATTAGTCCAGATTCCAATTTATATGGCCACTGACTTGTAACCTCAATGAAAAATGCACAAAATCTAAAGTACTCAGCAGTCTATTTCATATAGACACTCATTCCGAGATTCACTAAATAATACAAATATTTAATATAGCAGCATCCTGTTTCATATGGTCACACGAAATGAGCCTCACTGAGTAAGGCACACCTAGGGAAGTGTTAGGAGTCTACTTTATATAACCTCTCATTTACAGCATCAGGCAATAATGCACACGTGTGGAATAGACACTAGACTATTTTATGTGGCCACAAAATCAAAGCCTGAGTGAGTAATACACATCTTTGAAATAGTCACTTGTCTATTTTACCTGCCCAAATATTTAGTCAAAGCCAATAATACACGCCTGTGGACTAGTCCGAAAACAATTTCATATGGTGAAAATTTCACTCATTCAGAGTTTCACAGAATAATACACACCTATGAAAAAGTCAGGAGTGTATTTCACACGGCCACTTATTCCGAACCTCAGTGAGGAATCTTATATATCTAAATACTCAGGATTATATTATATATATAGCCACTTATACGGTGATGCACTGAATAATGCACAGCTAGGGAATAGTCTGGAGACTACTTGATATGACTCTTCACCCAGGGACTCAGAAGACAATGCAGAACTGAAAAATAGTCAAGAGGGTAGAGTCAATGGTTTATGTTTTGTGGTCACTCATTCAGAATTTCACTGAAGAATACACGCCTTGGGAATAGTCAGAGTTTAGGTCATATGGACACTCTTTCACAGCATACCGAATAATGCACAATGTGGCAATAGTAAGGAGTCTACTTCATATGGTCTCTCATTCAGAGCTTCAGTGTGTAATAAACAGCTGTGAAGGAGGGAGGACTGTATTGAAGGTAGCCCCAAATAAAGAAGCTCTGTGAATGATACACATATGTGTGAGAGTCAGGAGATTATTTGATATGGACACTCATACAAAACCTCTTCAAATATTGCACATGTGGGGAATAATCACTAGTCTATTTCATATGCTGGTTTGTTTGGAGAGTCAAAAATAACGTGCAACTCTGGAGAAAAATGCGATCTATTTCATAAGGCCATTCTTTCAGTATTTTAGTGAATAACATGTATATCTGATAAGTCAGGAATCTCTTTCACATGGCCACTCGTTCTGGGCGTCTGTGAATAATACTCCCCTCAGAAACAGCCAAGGGTCTACTTCAAATGCCTACACATTCAGAGTCTCTGTATGTAATCAACACCTGGGCAATACACCTGAGTCTCTTTTTATGCCCACTAAGTCAAGTC